>RJWJ010041692.1:0-13375 GCA_004363605.1 Indri indri | reverse complement strand
TGTGCAAATTCAAAACAGTTAAAATTTCCAGCCAGGCACGGTGGCTCACGCCTGTAATCCTAGCACTCTGGGAGGCCGAGGCGGGTGGATTGTTTGAGCTCAGGAGTTCGAAACCAGCCTGAGCAAGAGCGAGACCCCATCTCTACTAAAAATAGAAAGAAATTATCTGGACAACTAAAAATATATAGAAAAAATTAGCCGGCCATGGTGGCGCATCCCTGTAGTCCCAGCTACTCAGGAAGCTGAGGCAGAAGGATTGCTTGAGCCCAGGAGTTTGAGGTTGCTGTGAGCTAGGATGACACCACGGCACTCTAGCCCGGGCAACACAGTGAGACTTTGTCTCAAAAAAAAAAAAAGAAAAAAAAATTTCCTACCTCATGGAGCTCATATTGTGTTGGGGGATTAAAGGAATCTTGCATATTAGTAAGAAAATACAATAAAAAAAAAGCAAAGACTCATTTTTAATAAATAAATAGTTCACAAAGCTGATAATACAAATGGCATTTAAACATAGGAAAAAGTAACCGATTGTCAGCCTTTGGCTAAGATAAAGCATGAAAAAAGTGTTCACTCTCCCTCAAAATGAAAGAAATGCAAGTCAAATTCCAGTAAGATACCAATTCCATCCATCAGAATTTTCAAAATCAAAAAGTGCAATAGTATATCATGTTGGCAACAGTATAGAGAAACAGGCACTCTCTGTCATTCTTGGCGCATGTGCAAATTGGTTTGACGTCTTTGACAATTTGTCAATATCTATCACAATTGCAAATACCTGTGCTCTTTAGCCCAACAATTCTAAGAATTTATACTACAGATACATGTGCAATGGGATGTGTACAAAGATGTTCACTGAAACACTGCTTCTGTGGGTGAAAGGCTGACGTAGCCTAGATATCCATCAGTAAGACACTGGTGAAACAAATATGGAACATATCTAAAATGGCAAACATCGTTAAAAAGGAAATAGTTGCTGAGAAGAATGAGGCAGATCTAATGTACAGAAAATTCTTCAAAACATATTAAGTGAACAAAAGTGACGTTCTGAACAGTTTTATGCAATGCTGTGCTGGCAAATGTTTAATAATGTAAAAACATTGTAAGTACATAGATACATACATAAGATAATTACAGATTTTACTGATATAAAGGATGTATAGCATGAAATTTGCAAATGATAAAATATACAGTACTTTTCAATGTAAATTCCCTCCTATGTGACTTGCTATTTCTTAAAAATTCCATTGTCAAGTTTTTAATAATTTTTATCACCCACAGTTGTGTCACAAAATCAGACTATGAATAAGCATGATTACTATTTGATCAGTGAAAAAGTCGCTCCTATCATTGATAAGTGAGTGGGGTTCAAATATGAATGCTGGTTGATATTTCATTTTTATTCATGAGTAAAATGGAAGTAAAACAACAAATAGGTACGTTGGAACTTCACCTGTTTATCAATGACATGAGCAACTTCTTTGCTGAATCAGATAATAGTTTTCGAATGCTGGAAGAATGTTTCCTCATGCTTTTGTGCTCTTCCCCATGTAACCCAGACACACCACTTTGAAGTTTGATCTGCATCATTATCATTTTCCCACCACTTTCCTATGTCTAGACCAAGAGTCAGCACTGCAGCCTTCAAGCCGAATGCAGCCCGCCATCTGGTTTCGTAAATGCAATCTGGAGCGCAGCCATGTTCATCCGTGGATGTGCCATCTGTGGCTGCTTCTGCGCCGCGGACACAGCTGGGTGGTGCCACAGACACTGTGTGTCCCGCAAAGCCTAGGATAGGTCCCACCTGGTCCTTTACAGAAAAAGTTTGCAGACCCCTGGTCTAGACAACCAACAAACCCATAAATCAAGCTCTGATTCGTGTGTTTGCTGATTTCCAAAGTGTAACTACAGCCACCTGACCCTTTTGAAGCCCCCAGCATGTCCTCACGGAAGGCAGAGTAGGGAGGAGATGGGAACAGCACACTATTATACAGTATTTCCACCCTACAGATGGAATAGCTGCAAATAACCTCAAGAACATATAGATAATGGTAAGATGTAGAAAAGTAATTAGCAAGCCATGAGTTTCAACTATTTACCTTTATTAGTAATATAATTAATTTAATTATAAAGTCACATAATTTAATTTTTAAGCATACTAGGTTTAACAACCAACTCACAAAACTCCTGGAAATTTCACAGTTGGCTCCTCTGAGCCGATACAGCCAGCGCCAGCCCATCACCAGCTATGCTACGACATTTTCAAATGCGTGAAAACCGTGTCAGAGAGGGCAGGGCTGTACACGCACATGAGCTTCTATATGCACAGAGTCTGTCTGGAAGATGCATGAGAAACTGGAACAGCCGTGGCTTCCGCAGGGGGCAGTCGAGGGTCTGGGAGTTGAGGCAGACGGAGGTTCGTTTTTTACTGCATGTTCTTTGGTATAGAATATAAATGTGCACGAATTTCTTTATCCTATGCCTGTATTGCCCTTCAACCCCAATGACTCTTCTGCGAGCAAGCTGTTCGATCCTTTTCCTGCAGTGTCTCAGCAGCGCTGCAACAGCGGGCAGGCCCAGCCCCGCACCTCCTGAGGCAGCAGCCCCCAGGCCAGGAGCCTGCGCAGCAACCCAGCGAGTCAGCAACCCAGCGAGTCAGCGAGTCAGCGATCCTCTGGACAAACGGCCTCAGTGCAGCCTCGGGGCTCTGGCCCCATCGCCTGGCCTTCTCTTTCTTCCTCATTCTCTGTTTGTTCATCTTTCCTGGAAACATTAACTCAGCTTTTCCTCTTAACCAATTTCTCTGCATTTTGAAGGGCAGGCCACAGCGGCCGCCCGCCAGCCCCTCCCCACAGGCCAAGGCTTGCTGACACACTTACCTGGTACTCGTGTCCCCAGGCTGCTTCTGCAGAGCCAACCACGCACCCAGGGGTCTGCCCAGGTCGGCCCTGCTCAGCGACGACGGGCAGCCGCGCGGTGTGTCTGCTCTTCCTTCCCGTTCCCGATGCCCCTTCCCCAGCCCCAACGTCCAGGCCAGATGTTCAGGGGTGTCTTAGGTAAGGTTCCCTGAATCAGACACAAATTAGTATAAAAGGGATTTATTAGGATGTGTTCCCAGAAAATTTTGGCAGGAGAATGGGAACGGTGGACAGGAACAAGAAGGCAGCCAGGCGAGGACGCAGTGTTTATTGTTCCAGTTTCCTATCGCTGCGTGTCCAATGCCCCAGTGCAGTGGCGTAGACCAACTGCCATTTGTATTATGCCCACGGATTCTCTGAGTCAGGAATTTGAAGAGGGCAATAGGGACAGCTCGTTTCTGTTCCATCGTGTCTGGGGCCTCAGCTGGAAAGACTCAAAGACGGGGGTGGCTCGGTGACGGGGGCTGAAACCATCCGGAGGCTTCTTCGCACCCACAGTTCCTGAGCTGCGGTGACCTGCAGCTGCCACTGTTGACCAGTGGGCCTGCATGTGGCTGTGCATGTGGCCAGGGCTTTTCCTGTCGTGGCTGTTGGGTTCCAAGAACAAGTGCTCCAAGAGGCAGTGTCTGGGGAACAAGAGTTCTAAGAGCCCAAGACAAAAGCTGCAAGATTTTTCTGAGCTGGCTTCAGAAGTCAGCAGTGACATTCTCTGGGTTCAGCTGTATTCTGTCAGTTACGATCAATCACCAAGACCAGCCCAGATTGAGAGGGAGGCTGATGGCAAGGTGGCAGTAAACAAGGGCGTGTACGACAGGAGGTACCGCCGTGGCCGTCTTTGAAAATACTACGTGCAACATAAACAGTCTCATGGAGGGCACCTTTGGTTCGATCCCACATGGGGAGCTCCGGAGAGTGAGGCATACCTCAGAGTTCTTCCAACCCGACCATTTGCATCCACACACCTATCATTGGCCACGGGCTGCCTCTGAGAGGACGTAAGTTTCCAGGCACTGCGGTCTCTCCTGAGTGCAAGCAAAGTAGGCTCTGGCAGCCCGGGGCAGCCCTATGACAGAGACATCGGCGCCGGCCCTGGGAATTGAAGGCCATGGGAGTGGGCGCATGTAAAATTGGAAAGCAATCTCGGGTGATAGGGGCAAAGATCATCGACAGGGTCTGCTACGGGGGGGATAGAGAATTTTAGCCAACAGAACATCTCACATCACAGCCCGGTACTCATTCCTTCATTCACTCACTCTGTTGGGCAGGTGCCAGGACACAAAGTTGACCTAAGAAGGTCAGAACTGTCCAGCAGCTCGCCGTCTGGCAGGGCCATACACATGTACAGTTATCATCCACGTCTGCTGCCATAGGACTGAGATCCTGTCTGTACCCATCCGCGAGGAGCCCATCTGGAGTCATGGTTGTGCCCTGGCACTTTGGAGTCAAATCCCGTCCCCACTATGACTCCTGTGCAAACTCTTCTGTAAAATCGGGATAATGAGAGTACTCGCTCCACAGGGTAGTGGTGAAGGTTAAATGCAGTTATGCAAGAGAGCCATTAGCACGGTGCCTCTGGCACATGGTAAGTATTACAATGCTAGCGATGGTCACAGTTGTTATTTTGATAGAGGCACAAAGTAAGCAAATACCACTCAGCTGGAGCAGAGGCAGGGACAGACCATGGGAACTTCCTGGAAGACCTGACCTTACGCTGGGGCATGATGGCGAGGGAAGACCTTGCTCAGCTCGGTTCTTTACGTGCGTTCTCCACGTTTAACCTGGGACTGGGCATGGCGGGCAGGAAGCCACCACCCCACAGGTGGCTGCGCCTCCACAGCCACGGTCTGCACACTCAGCAGACACTCAGGCAGTCCAGCAACACCCCGTGTCTCTCTGGTCAGCCCCTTCGTAAACATTTCCACCTGCTCTCTGCAGCCTCATTCACTTCTTAGCTGCCATGAAACAGATTTCCTTCTATTTCTCTGGTCACACTTTTATAGCTCACATATACAAAAGACATATAATGTGTCTGTGTGTATAATGCAGCTCTTAAAAAATAATAAAATTAACACTCACGTGCTTGCTACCCAAATTAAAAATCAATCAGCCATCACTAGCCTCTCTGAGGTGTCTCTGTTCCCCTGGCAAGTTGCATCACCCTCCCTCCACCCAAGGGGCTGCCATTACCCTGAAACTTGTGTTTATCATTTCCTTACTGTTTCTCTATTATATTGTATTAGTCATCTACTATTGTATAATGGATTATCCCAAAAATTAGCAGCTTAAAACAAAAAACATTTATTCTTTCACAAATACTACAGTCAGAATTTTGGAAATAGCTTTTTTGGGTGGTTCTGGATCCAGATCTCTCCTGGGGTTGCAGTTGAGACTTCAGCAGGGGCTGCAGTCATCTGAAGGTTCAACTGGGGCTCAAGACACATTTCCAAGGTGGCGTGCTCGCATGGAGGTTGGCAGAAGGCCGCAGGTCCTTGCAACAGACGCCTCTCCATTGGGCTGTTTGAGTGCCCTCAGAACATGGCACCTGGCTTTCCCCAGAGCATGTGATCAGAGAGAGAGCAAGGAGGAAGCCACACTGTCTTTCAAGACTAGTCTCAGAAGTCACACATTGTCACATACTCTTTTCTGTTCATTAGAAGTGAGTCATTAAATCCAGCCTACACTCAAGGGGAGGGAAATTAAGCTCCATCTTTTAAAAAGCATGTAAGAATGTAAAACTTCTAAAAATATGTGTGTGTTTGTGTGTATTCCTAAACTATATATGCACATTTTTAACCTTTACCTAAGTGGAATCACACTGTAAGTGTTCTGTGACGTGCAAGTTCACCAACACTGTGCTTGTGGGATCCACTCATGTTGGCATATTGTGTTAATTTGCTCCAGCTGCCATAGCCAAGAACCACAGCCTGGGGGCCTTACCTGACGGAAATTTATCTTCTCACAGTTCTGGGAGCTAAAAGTCCAGGACCGAAGTGTCAGCAGGTTTAGTTTCTCCTAAGGCATCTCCTTGGCAAGTAGATGGTGTCTTCTCCCCGTGTCCTCACGTGGTCTTCCCTCTGCGTATGTCCGTGTCCTCATCTGCTCTTCTGATAAGGACACCAGTCGTATCAGATTAGGGCCCACCCTGATGACCTCACTTTAACTTAATCACCTCTTTAAAGAACCTGTCTCCAGATGCAGTTACATTCTGAGGTCGTGGGGGTTAGGACGTCAACATACGAGTTTGAAGGGACACAGTTCAACCCATGATTTTCACAGCTCTATAGCATTCCATCGTGTGAATAGACAAAAGTATGTTATTCTATTCTACTAACAATGGATACTTTGGCTATTTCCAGTTTTTCATTGTCATAAATGATACTGCCACGTGCCTCCTGGTACCCTCGAACATGTGGGACAGATGCATCTTCATACTTGCTGTTGATACCAGTTTTTGACAAGGTGGTTCCGCTGGTTTCCCCTCCCATCGGCCGGGCGTCAGGGCTCCCACTGTTCCACATTCCCACCGCTATTTGGTCTGGTCAGACTTTTTAATTTTGCTAACCTCATGGTGCAAAATAATACCTATTTTGTGGCTTTAATTAGTATTCTCCAGATTACTAGCAGGTAGAGAATCTTTTCATCGGTTTATAAAGTGCTTTTTCATGTCCTGTGTCCATTTTCCCATTGGATTGTTCCCTTTTTCTTTACCGATCTGTCAAAGTGCCTCACATATTGGTGTTGCAAATACTTTCCCCCAGCTGTGCTTCCCGTTTATTTTCTGTTGCCAATTCCTGTCAGTCTTGGCTCCTGTTCTTTCGTCCGTCTCGTTTGTGCTCCTCCTAGGTCCCGTTCTGTGCCTGTTCTTCACGCGACCCTAGTCAATCAGTGCGAAGAATAAACTTTGCGCTGTGCCTGCTCCGGACGCCTGAGTCTGTATCTTCAAACTAGCTCTTAAAGGTCACCAACCTCTCCATGCTCTGTCTTTCTAACCTGTGCACTTCTGCACATGTTCACCACTGCTAGGGGACTGCTAGGCCACTATCGTCTCCCATCCCACACACTATAATTGTCACATTGTAGCACTTAACACACAGTATTGTAATGATCTTTTTACTTGGCTGTCTCCGCCACCAGATGGTACCTCCCCATGACTCTACCCAGCAGCATGTCTGTACAGAGTTGACATGCAATAAATCCTTGATGAATAAATTAATTAATAATTTTTCATGGGTTAAAAATTAGGCTCACCCATAAAACTTACACGAGTGTGCAAATCATTTGCATTATTGAAACAAGTATGTAAATTCTACACATTAATCATCAAAATAATGTTCAAATAACCTCTGAACTCTGATCCCCAAAATAAATGTATGATAAATGTGCAAAACAATAGTTAAGTTTCATCGCCAGCTTTCTTTCAGCCAAAACCACAACCTTCTGAAGGGAAGGTGAAGACAAAGCCTCCAGAGTCCCCTAAGAATTCCATCATGTGCTCCTGCCCCTCCCAGAGCTGGACCAGGCATACTGCATTTCCTCCAGGAAGCACTGGGAACTTGGAAGAATTACCTAACCTGGTTGCTGAGAAGCTGGAGGCTCTTGACACACCCAAGGAGAAACTAAACAAATTGAAGGGATGACGATACTACTTGGCAATGATTCGGTAGTATGTTTTTCCTGAAGTCATTTGTTTGGCATCGCTACGTGTCTAGCCAAAGTCAGAAACGTCAGCTTCGCACTGAATGAACAGCTGTAGAGGCAAAAAAAAAAAAAAAAAAAAAAGGATTGGCAATGGGGCATTCTAACAAATGAGCTGAACTCTTCCTTCAACTTCATTTTCTAGTCAAAATGTTGTTAAGTTAAACAGATTCACTGTTTTGTTTTTCTTTCCTCTGAGATAAATTTTTCCAAGCAACCTTCTCTTAACTGGGTGTCGATCAGTAACTTCTATGTTTCTCTAGTGCAAGCTTTCTCAACATCAGCACTATTAACATGTTGGGCCAGATAATTCTTTGCTGAGAGGGTCTGTCCTATGCATTATAGCATATTTAGTAGCATCCCTGGTCTCTACCCAGTAGATGCTAGCAGCACCCCTTAAGTTATGCCAACCAGAAATATCCCCAGACATTGTCTCTGGGATCTAGAGTCTAGAGAGATCTTTTGATTTTCTGCCACTGCCTACAATTGACTTGGCTTTAACCCCCTTCTCAAATAGGAGGCTAATAAATAAACATAGGCATACCTCAGAGATATTGTGGGTTCAGTTCCAGACCACCACAGTAAAGCAAATATCTCAATAAAGTGAGTCACACGAATTCCTTAGTTTTCCAATGCATGTAAAAGTTATGTTTACACTATGTGGTACTCAATTATTAAGTGTGCAAAAGCATTATGTCTAAAAAAAAATGTACATACCCTAATTTAAAAATACTTTAGTGCTAAAAAAATGCTAATGATTATCTGAGCCTTCAGTGAGCCACAATCTTTTTGCTGGAAGAGGGTCTTGCCGCGATGTTGATGGCTGGTGACTGATCGGGGTGGTGATTGCTGAAGGTTGGGGTGACTGTAACAGTTTCTTAAAGTAAGACAACAATGAAGTTTGCTGCATCAATTGACCCTTTCACCAAAGATTTCTCCCTACCATGTGATGCTGTTTCGTAGCATTTTACCCACAGCAGAACCTCATTCAAAATTGGGATCAGTCCTCTCAAACCCTGCCACTGCTTTAACAACAAAGTTTATGTAATATTCTAAATCCTTTGTCGTCATTTCAACAATGTTCACAGCTTCTTCACCAGGAGTAGACTGCATCTCAAGAAACCATGTTCTTTGCTCATCCATAAGAAGCAACTCCTCATCCCTTAAAGTTTCGTCATGAGATTGCAGCAATTTAGTCACATCTTCAAGCTCTGCTTCAAATTCTAGTTCTCTTACTGTTCCACCCCATCTGCAATTACTTCCTCCACTGAACTCCCAAACCCCTCAAAGCATCCATGAGGGTTGGAATCAACTTCTTCCAAATTCCTGTTAATGTTGACATTTTGACCTCCTCCCATGAATCATGAATGTTCTTAATGACATCTAGAATGGTGAATCCTTTCCAGAAGGTTTTCAATCTACTTTGCCCAGATCCATCGGAGGAATCACTATCCATGGCAGCTATAGCCTTATGAAATGTATTTCTTAAATAATGTATTACTTAAATAATAAGACTTGAAAGTCAAAATTACTCCTGATCCATGGGCCGCAAAACGGATATTGCATTAGCAAGCATGAAAACAACATTCATCTCCTTGTATATCTTCATCAGAGCTCTTGACAATGAGCTGTGATATTTTGAAAGAAACCTTTTTTTTCCTGAGCAGTAGGTCTCAACAGCGGGCTTAAAGTATTCAGACATACTATCATCCAGGCTTTGTTGTTCCATTTGTAGAGCACAGGCGAAGTAGAGTTAGCCTAACTCCTAAGGGCCAGAGGATTTTTGGAATGGTAAATGAGCCTTGGCTTCAACTTAAAGTCACCAGCTACATTAGCCCCTAACAAGAGAGTCAGCCTGTCCTTTGAGGCTTTGAAGTCAGGCATTGCCTTCTCCTCTCTAGCTATGAAAGTCCTAGATGGCATCTTCTCCCAATATACGCCTATTTTGTCTACATTGAAAATATGTTTTTTAGTGCAGCCACCTTCATTAATTATCTTAGCTAGATCTTTTGGATAACTTGCCACAGATTCTACATCAGCACTTGCTGCTTCTCCTCGCACTTTCATGTTACAGAGATGGCTTCTTTCCTTAAACCTCATGAAGCGATCTCTGGGAGCTTCCAGGTTTTCTTCTGCAGCTTCCTGGCCTCTCTCAGCCTTCACAGAGCTAAAAAGCGTTAGAACCTTGCTCTGGATTAGGCTTTGGCTTAAGGGAATGTGGTGACTGGTTGGATATTCTATCCAGACCACTCAAACTTTCTCCATATCAGCAATAAGGCTGTTTCACTTTCTAATCATGCATGTGTTCACTGGAGTAGCACTTTTAATTAATTTCCTCCAAGAGATGGGGGGACAGCCAGTCAGTGGAGCAGCGAGAACACACACAATTTGTCGATTAAGTTCACCATCTTATATAGGCATGGTTCATGGCACCCCAAACAATGACAATAGTAACAGCGAAGATCACAGATCACCATAACAGATAAAGTAATAATGGAAAAGTTTGCAATAGTGGGATAATTACCAAAAAATGACACAGAGACATGAAGCGAGCACATGCTGGTGGAAAAATGGCTCCAATAGACTTTCTTGACGCAGGGTTGCCACAAACCTTCAATTTGTAAGAAACAAAGTATCTACAAAGTGCAGTAAAGCAACGCGTGCGATAAAACAAGGTACGGCTATAAATCATTTTTAGCCCCTTCTCAGATGTCCTAGAGAAAAACAATAAACAGTGATCTTTTTGTAGTTGATAAGCGTGATGACGGTTCTTTCATGCTTATGTATGAGATGTGCCTCCCTCATACCTTGTTACGATGTCAGCGCATCAGCCGTCTGACGTGAAAACAAATAAATAAATAAACAGGAGGCACAAGCCTATTATGTTGAGTGTTGATTCTCCCCTCACAAACCCAGCCCGGGTTCCTACTTGTCATTTCACAGCCCTGCTCAAAAGGAGGCAGTGATTTCCGTAAACAGAAAGTACACATTTCTAAACCGCATATGCAAGGACCCCTGCAACCTGGGTTTAGGAACCTGGGAGGACTGTCCTAAGTGCACAAAGAGGTTGGACGTTCTAGGTGGGAGGAGTGACACTGGCAAGGGTGTGGTGTGGAGAAGGAAGGAAAGGAAGATTCCAGAGGAGCATGGCACTGGGGTTGGAGAAGGGGCTCCCACAGTACCCAAGGAGCGGCTGAACCACAGACCAGGTCACGTCTCTGGGTAAGTGCGCCCTCATCTTCGTCAACCGCGTGTTCGTGACTGCCTCTGCATTCCAGGCAGCTGGTGTTTCCATCACCGGTTATCACTGTTAACTTACACTGTTTTCTGTTGCTAATGATTTTTTCCTATGTAACGTATTGTCCCAATTCAAATGGTTAATTCCTAAAGGACAGTGGCAGCATCTAGTGCAAGAGTTTACACAGAGCAAACCCTTGAAAAGTATGAATTTAAAAACCGATTTCTTGGAAAATGCAGAGGGGGTGACCAAATTAAATAATTGGGTTATGATCAACCTGCGGGATGAAAAAGGCTGGTTAAACCTAGTTCTAAGTCACTTATGCTGATTAGCAGCAGAGGAAACAATATAGAGGTTTATCGGGATTATTCAAATTTAATTTAAAAACCATTCCATCGATCTGACTATTTTAATGTAATCTGGTGGTACTGGAGTATTTTTCCACAATAAATGATTTTTTTAAAGGTCTATTCTCTACATAGAAGACAGGACCAAACAAATGCATACAGCTAGTCACATTCGCATCGCTGTGCTAATCGAGACCCAGCAGCAGAGCTGCCGAAGCCCACATCACTTTCTCTAGGCCCCATCATCTTCCCACATACAAGGGTGCATCTGTCCCTACCTGGTGTGTTGTAATCTCACGACGACCTTTGGAATTGCCTCTTTTTGTTCGACAAAGGCTGGTGTTAAGCAAAGAAAGCTGATTGTAGATGCAGTGTTCAGGGACCCAAGCCAAGAAAGCTGATTGTAGATGCAGTGTTCAGGGACCCAAGCCACGTTCATCTCACTAAAGTCCTATCACGTTGTTAACAACATAACTGCTGCGTGTTGACGTACTGTGAGCAAGGGCTGTAGCTGAAGCCACACCAGCGGAATGGAGTGGGAGGGCCCTGGAGGGGACAACCCTACCCTGCATTAATAACCTCCCCGTCTGCGTTTATTCCAGCACCTTCCTTTGAACTCATTATGGTCCTGTCCAGACAATCTCATTATCTTTAGGTTGAACGACTTCACCTAGCACAGTCTCTCTTCGCAATACTGTGCCTCAGGACATTTGACGAGGAGCCAGTCTCCCTTTAGAATACGTTAGTGCCTTTTTAAAGTGAATAAATATAATTGTTTACTTTGTCAAACAATTATGGAAAAAAGGCGGGCAAAGTAGGTGAAAGAGCCGTGGAGAGAAAGAATAAAGAGCTGCTTTAAGGAAAACCCTGCTGGAAACTTTAGCTGGACGGTGGCATTCGTTCTTTCATTCATTCATCTTCATGCTGAAAGCAGACTTAAGGCATTTTACAATCAAGGATATGTGAACTCCAAAATGTTAAAAGGCGGTAAATAAAAGGATGAGAGACAAGAGATGAAAGGGGAGAGAACATCCTACCCGAAAGCCTAGGTGAAAGGAAGCCACAACCGAGCAGGAATCCCAGCTCCCCGACGCCCAGCAATCGGGTGGCAGAGAAAGCCGACTAAGCCACCTGGGGTCCCAGCCCTGCATGTGCCTCAGGTGCCCGGGGAGGGGCATTCTAAGAACACAGCTCACTGACCCTACTCGGATGTCCCGGATCAGGGTCTAGGCCTTACCCCCGCACAGCTGTCTAATAAAAGGAAACACAGAAAATCATCAAGAGAGACAAGCTTTTTCTTAGCTCTGAGAGGAATTTATGACATACGCTTTTTATAAAGGCCACGAGGCAATGAAACGCACCGTATTCAATAACAGCCAACGAAGATCTTCAGAGACATTTGTCCCATGGCTATTTCTCACAGTGACCTTCAATAACGGTTGAGAACGCGAGGCTACCCTGACAGCCTGCGAAAGGGCGTCCTGCTCTTCAGCCAACCTGGCGCTCGCCTGGCATGTGCCCTGGGCTTCTCCTCCCAGGCTTGTGGGGAAGAGCAAACAAGTAAGGCCCTGCACATAGTGGGTGCCCAGCAAGTGTTAACATTTGTTACTGTCATCGTTGTCAAAGATCATTAGGATCACTAACAAGAAGCAAACCAAAAACAACCTCTGCTTCTGCTGGGCCCTCCTTGTACCACCGGCCGGCAGAAAGTGAGATCTCAGGTGCTCAACATACCTTATTTTACTGTTCTTCTGAACCATCCTATGAGTAGGCACTATTATTATATCCATTTCACAGACGGGAAAACAGAGGAACAAACATGTTAAATGTTGTCAATGATATATAGCAGAACTGTCTAACTCTAGATTGTATGACTCTGAATTACGTGTTCTTAACAACCATGTTTTATACTTCTGTCAGAAAGGAAGGACTTGTTAGTTGGGAGGAGACCCCTATGCTCCAGGTACTCAGAGGAGAAAGATATCCAAGTTACAGTTTTGTTGTAAAAAATTAAAGCCTAAGCCACATGCTCTCTCATCCCAGAAGGTGCCCGCCATATTCAAAGCAACTTTGAATGGGGTCAAATGCCCAACATGTGCACTCGTTTCACTCTGACCTCAGCCTAGAAGATTTGGGGAACAGATATTTCACCCACCCACATCCGTGGTGACCCATCAGAC
>RJWJ010041691.1:0-13388 GCA_004363605.1 Indri indri | reverse complement strand
CTATCAAAAAATCCCAAAACAACAAATGCTGGCGAGGATGTGGAGAGTCAGGAACACTCTTACACTGCTGGTGGGACTGCAAATTAGTGCAACCTCTGTGGAAAAGAATCTGGAGATACCTCAGAGAGCTAAAAATAGAAATACCATTTGATCCAGCAATAGCACTATTAGGCATCTACCCAAAAGAGCACAAAACATTGTATGATAAAGACATCTGCATCTGAATGTTTATGGCAGCACAATTCACTATTGCAAGGATGTGGAAACAACCCAAGTGTCTGTCAATCCATGCGTGGATTAATAAAATTTGTATATATTTACAATGGAATATTACTCAGTCATAAGAAACGACAGTGATCTAGCACCTCTTACACTTTCCTGGATTAAACTTAAGCCCATTATCCAAAGTGAGGCACCAAAAGAGCAGAAGAACGGGATCCACTTTTACTCGCCATCAAACTGGTTCTGACTGATCAACACTAGGTTGATCACATGGCAGAAATACTCTCTAGGGATTAGGGGGATGGGGGGGGCGCAAATCGACAACTAAAGGACACCGGGAGCACTAAGGGGGGAAGGGCATGCCTTTAACCCGCACTTGGGTGAGGCAAAGACACAAAGTGTAACTGTAGTGTTTGTACCCTCACAATACCCTGGAATAAAAAAATAAAATAAAAAAAACCAGACAAAATAAAATTTAAGGTGATCAGCATTGTTAGGGAAAAGAGTTAAATCTTTAATTATAAAGAAAACATTTTACCAGAAATCTGTATAAATCTTTAATATCTAACCCCTTAACCATATAGATCCTAGAAAATAAACTTGCACAGGTAATTTTTGATATTGAGATGTTAGAGCTCAGTTCCCACTGCAACAAGGAAAGGTCTGAAAATCAGTTAATCAGTGTAAAAATTGATTATAAAAATAATCTATAATAAAATGTATTACTGACAGACACTTGAGGGTCACTGTTCAAGGGAGAGTAAACACTTCATTTTTTTAATGTTTACAGGCAATCAGTTCTGTTGAGAAGGCAGATACCTACCACAAAAAAAGAGAGAGAGGAATAACCAAAGGTATGTGGACCAAGTCATGAGAATGGCCAGGGAATGAGGGAATTGCCCAATTTGCAGAATAAGAATGTGATGTTTACTTTATCACCTTTATTATAATATAGACTGATACTAAGTAGATATTAAGACAGTTACTAATACAGATATGCTGGATTTGATCCTGGCCTAGAAAATTAGATTACTGTCAATTATTGCCAACAGGTAACAAGGTACGGGCATCTAGAGCACAAAGATAACTAAAGGAGAATACTATTTGAAGTGGTCTATGATTTTGACTCTGTCAAAGGTTTGCATGGATATCCTGCCTGTGAAGGTTATCTATTTGAGACCAAGAAGGTGCAATGATAGGCAGAAGTCATTTGCCAGCAGGAGAGGAGATAAAGATATTAGTGACTGTACCATAATTTTTACACTTGAAATTTTTGTAAGTTAACTATTTTTAACTTAGAGTACTCTGTTTAGAAACTATTTAGAAGCATTTTATGATTTGGGGGAATGGATTTCTTTTCTCTGATAATATTGAGTTGATTGAGAACATCAATTCCTTCGTTTTCTTAAATGGAAGAAAAAGAAGTTGGGTCTATCAACACTTTTGCAGATCGCTTATAAGTGAGCACTGAGTCCTTTATATGGCATTGCTTGCCAAGTACATGTACAATAGACCCTAAGTAAAAGTTGCCAGAATCTTGTAGCAAAATAAATCATTCCTAAATTGATACCTTTTGGTACCACTCCATGTGTTCAATCCATTTGTTTTTTCCTTTTGATCTCTCTTTTGTTTCAACTTTGCTTGAGCCTTTGTTTGTATCTTGCCCCCTCTAACCCCCATCTATGGTTTTGTCTTCTAACTTCAGTGTGTTATTTTCTCCCTCTTGTCTTTACATTGCTCAGTTCAGTGTCAAAAGGTCTAACTTAGCCTATAGGCCCTATTTCTTGAAGCTGTCTATTGGGACTTTCACATGTATCCTGAGATTTGTGTGCTACACATCCAAGCTGCTGTGTATGATGCTGGCTCTGGTCCTTAGTACTAACCGACCCACACAGAAAGCAAAATGAAGAGAACAGTGACTACTTTATATATAAACAGTCCTCTCTCCTTCTTTCTCATCAAAGGTTGTGTTCTTACCTGTGATGTTCCTAAGTGTTCCTAAGTGCCGAGTCCCAAGTATAATGTTGCCCAGGGTAGCTGTAATAGCTGTGTTACATCCCAGGTAGAAAGTAAAGAGATCCTACCTTTCTGCTTTCAAAGCCATTTTCCTCTATCTGAAAAACTGTCACAGCTAAGTGAAGCCTAAGGAGACATAACAACTAAATGTAAAGTTTTATTCTAAAGGGGATCCCGGAATAGAAAAAAATGAAGTAAGGAAATCTGAATAAAGTAATGATTTAATTAATAATAAACATATTAAATATAATTAGTATTACAATATTAATAGCAGACAAAATAAAATTTAAGGTGAACAGAATTGTTAGGGAAAATCTCTTTACTTTCTTAATTTTTCTGAGACTCAGAGCTGTTTTCTATAAAATTGGAATAACTGCTCCATAGGATTGCATGAGAAAATGAAGATGCCATGTCTCATAAGAATTTGTCTTATATTTGTTTGTAATCAGGTTGAAAGACACTAAGGGAAATTATTTCCTCCTCCCTATGCTTCTCTTATTTCATACCAGTACCTAGGCATGTATCCAAACACCATGGATATTACTAACTAACCTTAGGTAACCTCAGATAACCTTAGATAACCACTCAATCTGGTAGACTTAATGTGATGTTGAAGAGATTATCCTAAATTGCATTACATATTGCTGTAACAAGTAGATTCATTTTGTTGATATTGTTACCATACTTGGGAAGGTTTATTATTGTTATACTGTTTTGATTTCCATACAGGAGCGTAAACATAGCAGTTTCTTACATGTCTACAACTGTTTGATGTCTGAGAGACCATTCACTACCCTCAAGGAGTAGTTGATGTCATAGGGAATTTAGTTTAATATTCTAAAGCATTTTCAAGACAGCAGGTAACTTCTATTGTAAAAATACTGTGTTCATAAAGATAAGAAAGAGTTGTTTCATTAAAAAAACCAAAGTCTTTTTCCTTTGATAAGCATGCCCTCAAGAGATAGGATCCCACATACAATGGTTTTCAGCTTGCCTTGCTACCCAGGAGCCCTTCAGGAAAAGTTGTGTTATACAGGATTGCAATGATGCATGAATGGCTGAGAATTAGAAAATAAATGGAATTTTGATTTCAAGGTAACATTCTTTTCAGAATTCAGAATTACTTTGAAGCTTTCCTTGCCTCTCCTGGTATTAACCAGGAGTCATGAAAACAAAATTTAGCTTACTTGATTTCCATGAAATATCTTGAAACGTATAAATATCTTTTTTTCTGAAGAAAACAATACTTAAAATTTACAATGTCAGGTAGAAATTAACAGTCTATAAGGCATTTTGTGAATCAATGTCAACAAATGTGGTACCACATACTCATAACCCCTGAACCTGCAGCTTATTTAAAAGCTTATTTTTCTTTTCTTTTATGATAGGACTCAGGTTTTTCCTCTCTTGGAAAAATGTCAAAAACAGAAAAGTGACATCAGAACCTGTTTATAGGCATTAGTCTAACAAGAATTGATCAGAATGTTAATCTACCAGGATTCTAATACATCACCGTAATATATCATAAATAGAGAGCAGCTATTTCACATCTCCATGACAATTCTTCACAAAATGTAAATGTAAATTAGTCTATCTCCCTCTGTTAACTACAGAAAGAAAAAAATATGCAAGTAAATTTAAAACAATGGTAAAAAGCATACCCATACACACAAAATCACCTGGCTTAATCCATTTCTGTAGAGTGTGATTCTCTGCATACATACACAATGCAGAATCTGTTGTCAGTAGCTACAGCAGCTGGAATTTTGACTTTTGAATAATGCACGATATCATGTTTGCTTGAAATTGGAGCTGTATCTCTAATGCATTTGTCTTGTTCTGACAGTTTCAGAAAAGATCAAGACTAATTGAAAAGTAAGAAATATATTGCCAACATAAAAGTCTGAAAAATAATTCAAATGTATATTGCACCAAACTTTCTAACTATAGCTATGTAAATTCCTTTGTCTACAGGAAGTATTAATACTACATAATTAGGAATATTGCTTGTATGTAGATAGTGATGATTATCCAAACATGCCCACTCTTCTCCATTTCAACAAAACCCTTATTGTCTTCATGTATTGTCTCTTCATAAAGAGCTCTGCATTTTAGAGGTTAAGTTCTATTTGGTCTAACCTAACCACAGCAGTCAAGTTCATCTTTCCATTAATTGGTTTAGGCAAGGAGATTTAACAGAATTGGACCAATGAGATGTGAGGATAAGCGTTTTGGAGATTTCATTGTAAGGTTTCTGCACTGATCAGTAGCACACAAGAGATGCTCAGGGAGAGTAAATTTCCCTTATTCTTCTTTGTATTATCATGTCTCTATGTGATTCCTGGCACTGTGATAGCCACATTTTTTCACGAAGGGAATTAGCATGAGGATGGCAGAGCTGAAAGTTGAAAATAAAGCAGATGAACATGCGGATGATTTGCACAAAATAATAAAGTGAGATTTGTGGCTCCATCAGATACTAGCAGCCCAGAGCAAGAAGTTAGAAGTTTGTGAAAAAGAAAGTAGAATTACTATTACCCATATTTTAAATTTTAAATGTCCTTGGCAATTTTAAAGTGCTTTCATATATGTCATTGCATCTTATCTTTCTTTAAAGCCTAAAATTGACATATTTTTTCACCATTCCATTGATGAGGCAACTGAAATTCTGAAGTCTTATACAAATTTTCTAAGGCTTTACAAATTGGAAGTACGGTCAAGGCTGAAGCCCCAAATTTGAGACTCTAAATATGATATTTTTCTATTTCTCTATGGTGGGTCATTATCAGAATAAATAAAATGATTCAGTTTGACATTATTGGTTATTAATAAATGTATTGCCATACCATATTGTTGCATATAACAAAACAAAGGATAAAAAAGAAAATCATTTCATATTTTGTACTAGAACAATTCTTTGATCAAGATGTCTGGTTTGGCAATCTCATTTTGTGTTTTTGATTCTTGGTGTGCTCTTGGCCAAAGAATGATCAGACACATCAAAGTAGGACAGGCGCGAGGTGAAATTTATTGAGTAGGAGCAAGATAGAATTATGGAACAAGAGCAAGATATAAGTTTACAGAGCAAGATATACACACCACAGAAGATGACCAGACCCCTTGTCACAGCAAAAGAGAGCTTGGTAATGGTCTGAGTCTTGTTTTATAGTGTCCAGATAGGGACCTCCTTGTAGTTCAGATGTCATCATGGAACCAGTTTGATGGACAGTTGGGAGTTATATGAGCTGAGTCTTACTGTGCATGTGCATGGCCCAAGAGCCTCTCTGAAAGCCTATTGGGGGGGTGAACCCCAAGGTAAATTTAAGTTAATGACATGATAATTAGCTTTAGGTTGTCCTAAGTCACCTTCCAGACTCTGTTGTACCTATGCCGTTTGGCCTGTGGGCTAGAGAGTCCTCTGCATTCCTTTGCAGTTGGCGTACTAAGTTCTGATTGGTAGATTGTAGGGCGTTCCCTCCTCCCCCAGGTATGGCAGTTGCTAGGGATGGGGTTAAGGTGGGGCAGCACCAAGATGGGGATGGTGAGGATGGGGCCCCGGGGCCCGCCCTTGTCCTTCTTCCCAGGTGGGGCAATTCCTGGAGGCAGCACCAAGGCAAGGCAACTACTTTCACCCCTACGAGACCCAGAATCCCTAACTATCTACCTAACAAAGATAGCCACATCTTTCACATCTAATTTAGCAGATTAAATAAACTTTTTCAATACATTGCATCATTCCATGTTTCAGTCATTTTTTTACTTTTTAATGGCCAGTCTTTCTAGATACTTTCTCCAATATACTCCCCCATACCATCTTACATTGAGTCTTCCTTATTTAGTATTTAAGTTTATATTTTCAAGAGTTCAATCTTCCTTCTTCTCTGTTCACCTTAGTTTCTATGTATGATTAGTTCAGCTACTTCGGCAGGCATTTTCTATGAGGTATGTGATAGGGACATCTCTGAGTGTGGTTTATTTAAACAAGTGTATTCTGTTTTAAATAAGAAACACTCCTCCCTGCCTTTGATTCCCTGTTTGCCTCTGGCTATACAAGGCTCAGACTTCACATTCCTTTTGTCGTTCCAGGAAGACAGGACAGCTGAGCACTGGGGATTACTTTTGAGTAACTGTTAACTTTCTTGCCCTATTAGTATGCCAAAAGGAGGGCTTTGTAGAGTGAGTCCTGTGGTGAGAGGTAATCGCATGATCTAACCAGGTTTTGCGTATAGACCAGGTGAACGTTCTTCCTCTAGTAAGTCACACAAATTGGGCTTTCTTTAAGTGCAAACTAACTATTAAAAAATAAAAATTAAATGGACCTTTTCTAGAAGATAATGCTGGCGTAATATTGAAAACTAAAAATAAAATCCTAATTCCCCCAACCCACTGAACAGACCCTCTGTTGGCCAAGGGGAATCTAGAGAAACCTTAAAAACTGAGTTCTCACGCATAATGGGACAGGAAGTCAGACACGCCTTGTTATACTTGTTATACCTCCTCCCTTGCTAACCATCCTTAGGTTTCCTTTCCTAAGGATTAAACAGAAACCAGCCCTTTCAAAAGACTTGCTCTACCACTGATTTCAGACAACTGCCTAATGCCGCCGCCCTCCCATTTTTCAATTTCAGCACAACAGCTGACCAGCATTCCTTCCTGAAAAGAGACCACAGACCATGGAGTGGTTCTGGCCAGCCTATGGAGGCTGCACACTGAGTGCCTTTGTGTCCTTTGCTTCACCCTTTGACATATACAGCCTAATTGTAATACATTTAAATGTTAAGTCTCCATCCCAAGGTGAACATGGGATGCATCTTACATACACATTAGCCTACCACACATGTGTGCCCCTCCCCTTCATGAGTAGTCATAGCTCCTCCTATAACCTGTTCAATATCTATACTTAGCCAACCTATTCAGCATACATTTCTGTTTCACCTTTTCTCCTTCAAAGTTCCTTCTCACGGCTTCTACCAGAGTCTACACTTTCCAGCTTGTCAGGATGGCCAGCCTGCAGGCTGCAATCCATTATGAAAAACAAATATTTTCTTCCAAATGTATGAACCTTATGATTCTTCAGTTGACAATACCGAACTTCAAATATTCCCTACCCCAAAATCTTTCCTTTTCTATTCTGCAAATCAGCCTTATTTTGCCCTCATCGGTGACTCATTGTAGTAAATACAGTTAAGGAGAATTTTAGTTTAACTCAATGACTGCAATTTCATCTAATGTCATTTATACACTTCCATCAGGGTTTGCTTCTAAAGGTCATGGTTCCAACATTCACTCAACCCTGTCAATTCAAGTTTTACCTTTATAGACTTCTCCTATACCCATTGCCAGAAACTAAAGGGTTTTATCTGCTTATGTCATGCCTGGGGCACATTGGAGGAAATGAGATATTTTAATGTCTGCTTCCTTTCTATTGCTCTGTAAGTGCCAGTTTTGGGTGCTCATGCCCAATCTGGTTTCTTGTATTGCTGGGAATCACTCACCTATACCTTGGTCAGCTGCTAATCCTCTCAGCTTACAGAGCAATGAGGACTGTTTGGGTTTGTGTGGTTCAGTTGGTGGCTTTTGAGCCTCACCTGGACCCATACCCTGCAGTTTCTGAAGTGAGAAATTCCACAGGACTGTAGTAACTACTCTTTCCTGCTCTCCTGAGTTGTCTACTTGAGAACTTCTCAATTGCAGTCCATCAGCTGGTAGGTAGTCTTTATGGGGAAGGGTGATGGTAGTCATGACATTTCCCTAAGCTCTTATTTTCTACAGAGTTCTATAGGCCCACAGGAATAAGGAGTCGTTATCCCAGGAACTTTGACTCCTTGGGGAAAATTTGTGCTTTTCCCAATTCAATAAGTACTGCCTCAATCCCGTATTCTTTTAATTAATAGCTAGTAGCACTAGGGTCTTTCTGCATTGTTCTGACACTCAGCTAACTCTGATTGGTGGCATCTTCGTATATTTAGGATGGCCAACAGATGTTTTCTGAACTTAGAAGGTTTCTAAGATGTGGGACTTTCAGTGCTGAAACTGGGACTATCCCAGGCAACTCGACCAAGTTGGTCACCCTAATTGATTTCATTTGTCTTCAAAGTTCATAGAAAAATACGAGCAGCTAAACAATGTAATTAAAGCTATATACAGGCTCTTGAAAATATTAAGACTTGCTTTAAAAAGAGCTTTTTTCAATTCACTTTCAACTTCCCTCATGGCAAATTCCACAAAAACACTTCTGGGATCAGGAGGCATTTGGGGAGAATCTTCACCAAGAATAATTTAGGAGTTGAAGAAGTGCCTCCCTTTACATTCAAGTGTGAGTTGTCTGTTGCAGCAGCACTTTAGCCTTTAGGAGAGTTAGACAACAACAGAGGAAATCCCAATCTTGTCTTACTAAATCCATTTTACTTTTAGTTTTCTGGACTTCTGAATATATTATAATCATTTTGAGAGCAAAGTCTGTATTCTTTAATGTCAAATTTTGCTTTGTTTTGATATATTTGTCAAAAGCAAGTTATGAACCTATTTTTTCAGCCACAAGTATACACCCAGAGCACACTTCCTCAGGATTCTCATCTATGAATGCAAACTACGGTGCATTACAGAAAGAGTCCCTTTACATGGAAACAGCAATTTATTCTCTCTCATTTTTTCTTCCCACATTGTGACTCCTGTCCTTTGGCATAAACAAATTTTGCTGCTTCCATTCATCCATCACCAACTTTCCTGCATGTTTTTCCCCACAGTGGACTTGCTAATCAGGCTCTTAGGACACTTTTTGATATGTGGTCTGTTTGTAACTGAAACATATTTATATTGGTGCCTGCAATTGCCAGTGCATATCCATAAATAAACTATAATTTTAAGCACATTTCACTGGGGCAATTTATGTTTTATTTAACCTGGACAAGACAGATATCTGCTTTGTTATTGGACAACACTGGGCCATAGTCAAGGCTCTTTTGATGGTGCTGTTTCTTCTTTTGCATTCTTTTAACTACCCCTATCCACAGGTGCAATGTATGATTTTTGTGCAAGTGAAGAAATCACAGATTTTTCAAACAATAGGGAGGAAAAAAATTGCACCCATCACAGTCTTTCCTGATACCTCTCAGATGACCCCAAACAGTACCTCTCTGCTTTCACTGTATATGAGGAGAGTCCTATTATGTCGACAACATATTGAGAAACCAAGAATAAAAGAAAAAAGTGAGAGGGTGGGGAGACAAGATTTAAGGGACATTTACAGGGTCATTACCTGGCTGGTTAATTTGAACTACCCCTTTTCTGACAAGTCACCCTGCACATATAAGGGTGCCTTTTTTGAATTCTCTTTTCTTCCTTCCTTCAAGCCCAAGGGATTGAATCCATTTTCTTTTGGATTATAACACTGCTATTAAGCATATCAGTCCTGGGTATGAGAAAAATAATCTCCTCAGTTTTCCTTTTCTTCAATTACTAAGTAGAAGAATGAAACTTTGTTGTGGTGGTGGTTAGATCTTCACATTATTTATAATGAAGATACAAGGGTAACAAGATAGCAAACTTGTGGAAGTTATAAAGGTCTAGGAGTGTGCAACTTCACTAAGACACAGTCCTTGGTAAGTCAATATCTGTTTTCATTTTTCCTCTCCTTTCAATTTTTTTTTTTTTTTTTGGGGTGGGGAAAAAGGGAAGCCTTATGTGCCAACCACTCAATTCTTCAACAATGCTGATTTGCTTTTACTTTCAAGTATGTATCATGATGTGTCACATGGCAAGATTATATTTATGTTTGTCTGCTCTGACTAGCATATCATTTTCCAGTCCCCTGGGCCTGGAAAACTCTACCTAGTTCTTCAGAAGTCACCTTAGTTGTCAACTCTAGAAGGATTTTTTATACTCAAATCAGTCTAAGTGTTCCCTATGAGTGCCACCCATATGTGTAGCATCTTGCTCATGTTTCTAGTCTGATTATATTTGGCATTTTATCCCCACTAAACTGGGTTCTCTTTGATGACAGGATCACTGATGTAGTTATCCTGGTATGCTCAGGTAGCTATGACACTCAAATGTCAACCATAATATTTTAGAATATTTAGTCTCCCATCTCTGTCTCATTTATTCACTTAGTAGTCCTGCTGATTAGCTCTTTCCCTACCTTCCCTTGTCTGGTGCCTGTAGGAAATATACCCATCCTTCCACTCCAGGCAATGAAAATGTCCCCCATGTCCCCAATGCATACTGAATCATATTGCTGTATCTTCACTTACAACCAGTGGGGCTGTTATGTCCAATTGCTTCAGTGTTTTCTCCTTTACAGCAACCTAGGATGCCTCAGAAAACTGAGGGCACTTCAACTTTCAATGGATTAATGAAATTATCCCCTTCTTATGTGACCTTCTCCATGTTCCTTTTTCTGCCTTTTTCTTAAAGAAAACCCAAACTTCCTTTATTTTTTAAAAATTTTTAATTATTATGGGTACATAATAGTTGTATGTCTTTATAGGGTACATGAGACATTTTAATAGAGGCATACAATGTAAATTAATCAAATCAGGGTAACTGGGGTATCCATTACCTCAGGCATTTATCATTTCTTTGTGTTAGGAGCACTCTAATTCCACTATTTTAGTTAAAGTATACCCTAATTTATTATTGATTATAGTCACTTTGTTGTACTATTAAATATTGTTCATTCTATCAAACTACCTCACTATAATTTTGTACCCATTAATCATCCCCACTTTGTCCCCACCACCGTTCCCAGCCTTGGGTAACCATCATTCTACTCTCTGTCTCCATGAGATCGATTGTTTTTAATGTTTAGCTTCCACGTATGAGTGAGAACATGTGAAGTTTGTCTTTCTGTGCTTGGCTTATTTCACTTAACATAATGTTCTCCAATTCCATCCATGTTGCTGCAAATGGCAGGATTTCATTCTTTTTGGTGGCTATATGATATTCCACTGTGTATATGTACCACAACTTCTTTATCCATTTATCTATTGACAGACATTTAAGTTGACTGCAAATCTTGGCTATTGTGAATAGTACTGCACTAAACATGAGAGTGCAGATATCTTTTAGATATACTGATTACCCCTCCTTTGTATAAATACCCAGTAGTGGAATTGCTGGGTTAGATGGTAGTCCTATTTTAAGTTTTTTGAGGAACCTCCATAACATTCTCCATAGTGGTTGCACTAATTTACATTCTCACCAATAGTGTACAAGGGCTCTACTTTCTCCACATCCTTTCACAGCATTTGCTATTGCCTGCCTTTTTGGTGAAAGCTATTTTAAGTGGGGTGAGTTGATCTTAATAGTTTTATATATTTTATATATTTGCATTTTTCTGTTGACTAATGATGTTGAGCATTTTTTTATATACCTGTTGGCCATTTGTATGCCTTCTTTTGAGAAATGTCTATTTAGATCCTTTGGCCATTTTTCAATCAGATTATTTGATTTTTTCCTATTGAGTTGTTATTAATCCCTTGTCAGATGGGTAGTTTGTAAGTATTTTCTACCATTCTCTGGGTTTTCTCTTCACATTGTTGATTGTTTCCTTTGTCGTGCAGAAGCTTTTTGGCTTGATGTAGTTCCATTTGTCCAATTTTGCTTTGGTTGCCTGTGCTCTGGGGGTATTACTCAAGAAGTCCTTGTCCAGAACAATGTCCTGAAGCATTTCCCCAGTGTTTTCTTTTAGTAGTTTCAGTTTAAGGTCCTAGATTTAAGTCTTTAATCCATTTTGGCTTTATATATGGTGAGAGATAAGGGTCTAGTTTCATTCTTGTGTATACGGATATCCAGTTTACCTGGCAGCATTTATTGAAGAGATTGTCCTTTCCATAATGTGTGTTCTTGGCACCTTTGTCGAGGGTAAAATGCATTATAGACATGTGGATTATTTCTGAGTTCTCTCTTCTGTTCCATTGGTCTGTGTGTTTGTTTTTTTTGCCAGTACATTCTGGTTTGGTTGCTAGAGTTTTGTAGTATAACTTGAAGTCAGCTAATGTGATTCTTCTAGTTTCATTCTTTTTGCTCAGGATGGCTTTGGTTATTCTGGGTCTTTTGTGGTTTCATGTAAATTTTAGGATTATTTTTTCTATGTCTGTGAAGAATGTCATTGGTGTTTTTATGGACATTGTATAGATTCTGTAGATTGCTTTGGGTAGTATGGATATTTTAACAATATTGATTCTTTCAATCCATGGGCATGGAATATTATTTCATTTGTATGTGTGTGTGTGTCCTGTTCAATTTCTTTCATAAACATTTTATAGTTTTCATTGTAGATGTCTTTCAATTCTTTGGTTAAGTTTATTCCTAGGTATAATATTTTATTTTATTTGTAGCTATTGTAAATGGAATTACATTCTTGGTTTCTTTTTCAGATTATTTACTATTGGCATACAGAAATGCTAATGCGTTTTGTATGCTGGTTTTGTATCCTGAAAGTTTACTGAATTTGTTTATCAGTTATAATAGCTTTTTTTTTTTTCTGGAGTCTTTAGGCTTCTCTAGAAATAAGATCATATCAAGAATAATTTGAATTCTTCCTTTCAATTTGAATGCTCTTTGTATCTTTCTATTGTCTGATTGCTTTACCTAGAACTTCTAGTACTACATTGAATAATAGTGGGGAGAGTGAGCATCCTTGTCTTGTTTCAGTTCTTAGAGGAAAGGCTTTCAGTTTTTCACCATCCAGTGTGATCCTAGCTGTGGCTCTGTCAAATATGAATTTTTTTCACTTTGAGATAAATTCTTTCTATATCCAGTTTTATGAGAGTTTTTTTTTTATGAAGGGATGTTGAATTTTATTGAATGCTTTTTCAGCATCAGTTGAAATGATCATACCATTTTTCTCCTTCATTCTGTTGATATAATGTATCACATTGATTAATTTACATATGTTGGACCATCCTTGTGTCCTTGGGGTGAATCCTATTTGATCATGTTGAATAATCTTTTTAATGTGTTGTTAAATTCACTTTGCTAGTATTTTGCTGAAGATTTTTGCATCTATGTTCATCAGAGATATTGGCCTATAGTTTTCTTTTTTTGTTGTGTCTTTGTCTGGTTTTGATACCAGGGTGATATAGGCCTTGCAGAATAAGCTTGGAAGTATTCCATGCTCCTTGATGTTTTGGAATAGTTTAAGTAGG
>RJWJ010041690.1:0-13381 GCA_004363605.1 Indri indri | reverse complement strand
CACCTTTGGTGTCCCTTGGCTTGTAAAACCACCACCCCGATCTCTGCCTTCATCTTCACATGGCTTCTGCCTGTGTGCAACCTCTGGGGCCAAGCTGTCCCTCTTTATAAAGATGCCGGTCATATAGGATTAGGACCTGTCCTAATGAATTTATCTTAACTAATTACATCGGTAAGGAAATTATCTCCCAATAAAGTCACCTTCTGAGGTACTGAGGGGTGGTACTTGAATATGCACTGGGGAGAAGGGGAGAGAAAATTCAGCCCATCACACTGGGGGTTTTGACATGAAATTGATGCTCCTCCTGACGTTCTCCTGACGCTCCTCCTGACCCTTTGGGCCAAGGGATGAAAGTGGCTTCCTTCCCAGGCATCCCAGCCCTTTCTACCTATGGACATCTGAACACTTCATTGTTTCTTCCTACATAATTCCAGCCCTCATGGACACAGAACATATCAACTTTATCTTTCCTCTGATTCACCCAACTAATTCAAAGAAAACTGTGTTGGAGAGGCCAGAGTCCCTCATGACAGCCATGCTCAGCCTTGGCTGCCCAGAAGAATCACCTGGAAAGCTTGAGACAAAGCCAGAACGGTGGAGGACCAATTATCTGAATTTCCAGGGGAAGGATCAAAGCCCTGGTTTGCTTGTCAAAACTCCCCAGGTGATTCCAACATTCACAGCCAAGGTTACGAGCACTGATCTACTGAGATGCTGGGAGCCTGTCCCATCTCTACGGGTGAGAAAACTGACCTATGAAGAGCACACTGTGAGGCTTTTCAATTCAACCTAATGAGTCAATACTGGCATTCTAACCACCAAAGGATTGGGAAAACAACGTTGTGTGAGCTTACATCCAATATTCCTTTCTTTTAGTTTTCAAGCACATATATTTAAGAGGCAATGCAAACCATCTGTTTTTAATCCAGCGACACTTAAGTCATTGGAATGCTATTTTGTAAAATGCTTATTGATGCCCCAGGATTTGTTGGAAAAAACCTGGTTGCTCAACCTGGAAGGCAAAAGGGGTGAGTGGGGAGTCAGAGTTGAAATCCAGAAGGTTCTAGCCAATTTCCAAACATATTTGATGAGTAGGAAACCCCCAAATAACCGATTTCTTCATTGTTAGGACTGGAGACAATGCTGCATTGGGGAGGGAGTCAGGGGTGTGGCCATGGAGGAATCAAGACTGTCCTGTATTCCTTTGTCCCCACTGCCTTGGTACCTCCTGGAAGTTTAATGATCATGTTCTCCTTTACTCTCTCTCCCTCCCTTTCTCTCTCTCTCTCTCCCTCCCTCTTTCCCCCTCTCAAACTTAGCATGGAACCTTTAATCCATTCATTCTTCAAACTTCTACTGATGCATGCCAGGTTCAATCTTACAGAAAACACAGACAAAAATGTCTAGTTATTACAAAATCTGAGCTGGGATCAGCTCTATGGCAGAGCAAAACAAATGCTCAAGGTGAGAAATAACTTCTGGGAACACAAATATCTCTGAGGGAAATATGCCCCATTAGAGCAGATCATCATGAAGTTTTGTCCCTCGGACATAAGAGAGTATCTAGTCCCATTCCTTCATTTCATAATGGGACAGACTGAAGCCAAGAGTGACAGAGATGGAGACTTGCTCAAGGTCACACAAAAACTAATTTTACATCTAAGGCAGAGACAAGGTCTTCTGCCTCCAGACTAAGGCTTTCCAAAATATTATCCTATGGGGGGGTGCCCACATAAAAACAAAATTGAAAGAAGAGCATGACTTGTTTTATTTACGCTCATAGCAGCAGAGTTGGCCTGCAGTGCCCCTGGCATTGGACAACAGGAGGGGTTTTGCTAGGCTGTCAGAGGTAGAAGGCAGAGCCTGTTCACAGGCAGGAGAGAGAGTCATTAAGGACGATGCATTTAACATGGCAGAGAAAACGGTAGAGGGGACCAGGATGAGGGGCCTAGTTAGAAGCCTGTTTAAAGTTCAGGCAAGAATGGAAGATGCTATCTACGCAAGGGGTGAGTGACGGGTGGGATTGGCATCGCTCAACAACGGTTCCCAGCCTTGCACATGCATCAGAAAGACACAACAGTACTGGTGCCCAGACTCCACCCTTCCTTCCCTCCCCAGGTGATTCTAATTGGGCTGAAATGGGGCCCAGACATTGTTATGGCTTGAAAGCTTCCCTGGTGAGTGGACCGTGTTGCAATAGTCCAGGGAAGAAATGAGGGAAAGAACCGATGCGGCGATATTGGGAGCTTACAGGGGAAGAGGCTGCAGGGGAGAGATACCCACAAGTGACTCAAGGGGACTTAGTGACTAATTGGATAAGGGGTGAGAGAAAGGGAGTTCCTGGCATTGGTGGCTTCGCAGATGATGAGTCTGTTCATTGGGCTGTAGAGAGCACAGGGTTGAGGCTGCTGATGGAGGTGAGGATGGATTCATGTTTAGATCTGTTGAGTTGAAGTTGCCTGTGCAACACGTAAAGTTTATAGCAGCTGATTATATGAAGGGGCAGGGTCTCAGCACATAGTCCTGTGTTGGAGACTGATACATGTCAGTATTTGTGAACATCAATCCATAATCGAGGTGAGAAATACACAGACACCAGGTCATTGCAAGCACTGGACATGTGAGCACGCTCACCACCACTCCTACTTTGCCCTCTGTCAGAAGATGACTCTGGGACACGTAATGCCCCACTCCAGGTGACCTGTCTCCCCAGGGCTCATTCTCCTCAGAATTAGCTGTAATGTGGGATGAGGCACATTGCTGGAAAGAAACTTGCTGCTTTTAATCAGTGAGGGCCTGGCCTGTTCCTAATGACCTGGGTGTATGCGGGGAAGGGTGTGCAGGGAATCTCTCCCTGTGAAAGCCTTTCATTGTGTGTAGGAGGCTCTGAAAGGGGGACGAAATAGATATCAGTAACAGAAACATCAGGAAACGGAAAAAGATGCAAGCAGAGCCTCAGATATGGGTCTCACCCAAAAGCTAAGCAAACAGCTCAGCCTTACATCATGCCTTGGATATCACCAAACACAGCCGAGGCCAGACTGCCAACGAGGGGCCTCTTTGAGGCTCTTGTTGTCCACTCGTGCTCTGCCGGAAAAGCTGTCCCACCCAGCTTGGGGTCTGTGACACTAGACAAGGCCAGGGAAGCCAGCTCAGGCAACATCTTCTGAGGCACTGGCCAAGGATGCTTGTCCACCCATCCCTCAGGTAGGGGAGAGGTCACTTAGTAGGAAACACACAAGCATTTGCAATTCAGTTTCCCTATGTGTGGTTTCGAGAGTCAAAGTCACTGCTGAAGTCTGACCTTCATGCTTCCCAAGTGAAAGCTCATAAAAATGCTCCCAAAGAAGGAGGACTTCTCTAAGCTCAGCGTTCCCACTGAAAGCCATGCCAGATCTAAAATTCAGATCCTACAATATGAAGGCTCCATGCTAGGCATCCGACATGCACTTTCCTACTTAATCCCCATAAAAACTTTGCTAGGGTTTTGTCTTCCACTCCAAGGTGACATACCCAATGTGTAAGGAGGAAGGCCTGGCATTTGCACTTTTGTTCACCCCACTATCGCCCATTTCTTCCATCTTCTGTCAATGCGTGATCATATCTGCAGCCTAAGGCTCTTCTAGGACTGGAAGGGCACCCTGCCCTGCTTTGAGGGTTACAAGGGTTACTTCGAACACATTGATGGATATTTGGTGGGCTATCAAGGGGTGTAAAAAGTAACATGTCGTGTGCCAGGAATCCCAAGTTTAAGTTTGAGCTTTGCTGTCCACTAGCCTTATGATGACGACGTGTGCTCTTCACCTTTGAGTTTGTTCTTCTTCCTCCTCCTCCTCTTCTTTCTGCTTCTGCTTCTTCTGACAGGGTCCTGCTCTGTCACCAAGGCTGGAGTGCAGTGCTGCTGTCTTAGCTTACTGTAACCTTGAACTCCTGGGCTCACGTGATCCTCCTGCCTCAGCAGTTTTCTGTATAGTAATGCTAATAATACCTAACCCATATTGTTTTTAGGTTAAATGTCAAAATTATTCCCAATATATTTAAATTTGCTAATTTGGTCTCACTGTCTTTAACATTAACTAGGTAAGGAAGAAACTACCAAATATTGGACTCTAGCCAATAAATATTCATTGTCTTTATGCTGGTTTTCATGAGACGCACTCGGAGTCATTCTGTTCGGATATCCTTCATCTTTAACAATCTAATTCGATGGTTACTGACTGTGCCATGACAGTGTAACAGCACCATCAACTAATACAATGGAAAAATAACATTTTCCTTTTAAAATTTAGCCTTGATGACCATTTGGCATGCCTCTCCATGCAAGCCTTCTCCCTGAGCTGAGATAAGCAAAATATGCCAAACAATGAAGCCAACAGGGTGTATCAGTGAGACATGCTGGCTTTGGCAAGGCAGAGAAAAAAACACCGATAATTCAATTTGGACTAAGATTTGTTTCTTCTATCAGGGCAAATAAATACTAAGAAAGTTCAGTGATTCAATGTTCTCCCACCTTAACCTAGTGGAGGTCTCCTCATTTGGTCTGGCTGCTTCACTTGTGGTATAATTTTTCTTAGACCTTCATATTTCATCTGTATCTAGTCCCAGACATTTTGCAATAACAAGTTTACTTAGAGATGGGGACGGCCCTGACTTGATCTTAAAGGTGCATGGTTTTTAAAATCAGACTTTTCTGAATCTGGGTCAAGAAAGACAGCAGGAAGCTGATTTGGAGCTGAGGGCTCTTCCCCGCCACTGACTCGCAGTGTGGGCGCAGTGCACAGTGTGCACTCTACGTGCAATGAACTGTCTGTGTCAGGGAACAGTGCTCCCATTGTTAACATTGCTTCATTCCAAAGCATGGGCTTTCACATAACACATCTAAGTGCATCCTGGTGAGGAGGCCGAACCATTCGTGGAAATGAGACTGTTCGCTCCAATGTCTCTGCAGCAACTGCAATCCCGCTCTTCTCCCTTCCTGTCTGGGGAGTCTAATTGGATGCAGCTGGAGCATCCCAGCGCTGTAAGCCTGAATTTTCTGGAGAAAGAGGTGTGGGAAAAGCAGTTCCCACTGCATTCTGTCTGAGCCTACAGGCCACAGGAGCCTCCTGAGATAACGATTCAGAGTCTCACTAAAGCCACTGTGCGTGTTTTCTCAACTGCCAAGACCCAGCTACACAAAACTGAAGTCATTCTTTAAGAATGCATGCAGATTAAGTTTATCTCCAGCTTGAAACATTGGGAATAAAAATTAATAATGATTATAACAGTAATAATTTACAGTATCACTTCCCCAAATATTTTCACTTATTATATTATCAGTTGACTGACTAACATTAACTTTGTGCTGAAAGCAAGATGTTTTTAGAGTAGGGTACAACAAAGACAGGTAGCACAGCAGGAAGAACACAATTTAGGTTCAAAACCTACATCTGGGAATTACTGGTGTGTGACCATGGGCAAGTCACTTAAAACTTATCTGAATCTCTATTTCCTCAGGTTACAAATGAGCATATGTTAAAATACATTATATACTGAGACAAGGGATTGTAAAATGTGTCATCAGACAGTAATGAAATTAGACATTTTTGTTTCTTTTTTCCCTTTTTCTTTCCCTTTTGGTGGACCAGAAGATATACATCCACACGAATATATGTACTTCCAAGAGCTTTCTTCAAGAGGAAGGAAAACTTTTGGCTTCCAAACTGGGAATTGATATTACAAACTTATTTTATGAATCACTTGAATTTATATATTCATGATTTTAGACATAATTTTATAGTCACATGCTTTTGTGTTTATTTATTTTTATCCCCATTGAAAAGTCACTCTACTTATTTACTTGCCTCGGCTCTGAATGATTTTTTGTAAAAAAATCAAATCCATTCTCAAAGTTCAAAGTTTTCACATCAGTGAAGAAATTGCAAAGTCTGTTCCTCCACATTTTAAATTAGTCTCTTACATATTTTTGAGCAATAAATATGTAAGTGCAAAGATTTTACCTTCCACAGTGAAATGGTCTACAGGAGAGAGAACTTGCATTAATTGGATGCCTAACGTCTGCCATGCCCTATGTTGGATGTATCTTCTGCACATCTGATTTTATCTTCATAATAACATCACATGAACCATTCGTGGAAATGAGACCGTTCACTCCAATGTGTCTGCAGCAAATGCAATCCCGCCCACTGTTTGTCACAGGATAAATAGTGTTATCTCTATTCCAAAGATGAAGACACTGATTTTTTTAACTTGTTTTCCCCTACTTGTTAAATAAGGGAGCTGCAATTAGATTCCAATTCTCTCTGAGTCCAAAGTTCGTTTTCCACACTACCAGGCTTCCCCTCCATCCATTTAATATGCACACCAAATAGCCAGCCTCATCACTTTACAGTCATACTTTCTTCACCAATTTGTTCATTCAACAATATTTGTTAAGCACTTTCTTTGAATGTGGCCCTTAAGGGGACCTGTGAGAGATCCGGGTATATCTGAGACACATGGACTTCTCTGGTTGTCTATCTCCAAAGTGTTTCATTTCCCCAGGAACTCAAAGACAGTACCTTAACAGTCTCACATATTTGATGATTATTAGAACTGAATATGATACAAAATTAATTCTTACATGCCACAGATCAATAATGCTTTGTCCTCAGAACAACCATAATGGTATTTTAGCTGGGTCCAGATAAGATCAAAAAGGAGAATAGAACTAGACTTTCCTGTTAACTGTCATCCCAAATGCACCCACATGCATGCGATTCTGAAAAGTGGTATGAAAAGCTAATAAATATATATCGAATTATATTTCTCCTTTGGCTACCATGATGATATTACAGATATAATTGTGTAGATCAAAAGTAATACAATTTATCTTTCACATCTAGCCAAGATGGAATAACAGTACTGGATTTACCACCCTACCTGAAAAAAATAAAAAATGAACAAACAATATATATGAAACAGTCATGTTCAAGGCACTGAACATCAGGCAATGAAAGTGATCAATAAGAGCAAGAAGACAAATGAAATGAGCCTGAGCATTCTCCCAGACTACTACCTTGAGATGGTTTGCAGACTAGGCTATAGGAGAGGGAACCCAGGCAGAATCTGGTGGACTCCTTAGATAGAGAAACACAGCTGAGATGTCAGGGCCACCAAGGAAGCTAGAGTTTGCAGGACAGAGTGCTGAAAAGGAGAAAACTGTACATAGAGAGAATCCTGGAGAAATGCAAAGGGGGCTGTTCAAGTTTCAGCAGAATGTTGATCAAGCCATGCATATGAAAAGACAGCCCAAGGCTGAAGACAGAACCACCCACAGGATTAAAGAGAATAGTACTCAGCACTCACACAGGTCCAGAAATACTTCCTGTTTCCACAGCCAGATTAAAAAAAAAAACAACAAAAAAACACAACTCATTATTCCCTGGGCATTGGATAGAATGCTCAGGAAAATCTTGCCTCAATAATGGGGAGTAATTAGCCCTAAACTGCTCTGGATCTACCCAATAAATAATAAAATCAAAATTCTAAAGGATCAAACATTTCCTGAATAACAACTGCATCCTGGAATAAATCTCAAGAATATTTATAAGAGTAAAGAAATATATACAGCACCCAAAAAGGTAAAATTTACAGGGTTTGGCATCCGATCAAAGATTCTGACCCAGAACTGACACATATGTTAGAATTAGCAAACAACAGCATTAAAGCAGTCATTACAAATGCATTCCATATGCTCACAAAGTTAAGTGGAGACATAAAGGATTTTTTTAAAAAAGAGCCAAATGAATCTTCTAAAAGAGAAATACAATGTGTGAGAGGAAAAGTACACTAGATAAGACTAACTTCAGAGTAGATGTTTTGGAAGAATCAATTAGTGAATTTAAAGGCATAGCAATTAAAAAAATGAACCACAGATAGAAGAGTAATTTAAAAATTAAAAATATATAATTTGAAGCAGCTCAATATATAATTTGAAGTCTCTGAGGTAGAGAAGAAAGCAGAAGAGTGGAAAATAAATTTTAAGGAAAAATGGCCAAAAAATTTTTCAAATTTGATGAAACTACATACCTACAGATCTAAGAAATGTGAAGAAGATTATGCCAATGCCTATCATCGCCAAATTGCTCAAAACCAGCAATCAAGAGAAAAATCTTTAAAATGGCCAGAAAAAAATAGACACATTTTATACATAGAAACGACGATAAGAGTGACGGCAGATTTCTCATCAGAAACAACACAAGCAAAAAGACAGGGCCACGACGTCTCTAAAGTGCTGGTAGAAAAAATTGTCTGTCTCAAATTCCATACAAGGCAAAATCTTTTCAAAAGAAAAAAGAGAAATAAAAAATTTTCAGAAATACAAAAGCCAAAAGCCTTGTCACCAGCAGACACAAACTCTAATAAAAGTTAAAGGAAGTCCTTCAGGCAGAAGGAAAATAATATCAAATAGAAATATGAGTCTAGAGAGAGAAATCAGAGCCCTAGAAATGATTACCACATGTGGAAATTTTTTTTTTTTAGTATTTAAATCTTTTTACAAGATAATTGACCATTAATAAAAATCAGAGTATACATAATAATATGTATAAATAAAATATATAAAGTCTGAGAGAGGAGAAATGGAAGCATATTGTGTTAAAGTTCTTATACCATATAGGAAGTAGTATAGTATCACCTGTAGGTTTCATTGTGATAAATTAAAGATATATAGTGTAAATCCTAAAGCAACCACTAAAATAACAAAACAATGAGCAATGAGTTATAGCTAATAAGCCAACAGAGGAGATAATTTTTTTTGTTTTTGAGACAGAGCCTTGCTCTGTTGCCCAGGCTAGAGTGCCCTGAGGTCAGCTTAGTTCACAGCAACCTCAAACTCCTGGGCTCAAGCACTCCTCCTGCCTCAGCCTTCCAAGTAGTTGGCACTACTGGTGCACACCACCATGCCCAGCTAATTTTTTCTATTTTTAGTAGAGATGGGGTTTCATTCTTGCTCAGGCTGGTCTCGAACTCCTGAGCTCAAGTGATCCTCCCAGAGTGCTAGGATTAGAGGCGTGAGCCACCACATCTGGCCTGAATCATAAGAAATGCACAATTAATCCAAAGTAAATGCAGAGAAAGAAGAAAACGAGAACAAAGAACAGTTAGAAAATTTAAAATAATAGCAAGATGCTAGACTTGAACCTAACTGCAGAAGTAAGTGCATTAAATTTAAACAGTTTAGAAATCCCCACTAAAAGGTAGAAATTGTCATATTTAATACAAAAAGATTAAATTATGTGCTGCCTATAAAATTGTACTTTAAGTATAAAGACCTAAATAGGTTAAATGTAAAAAGATAGAAAGAAATATATCATGCTAACACTACTGAAAGTAAACCTATTGTAGCTATAAGTAACATCAGACAAAGTAGATTTTAGAGGACAAGATATTGCTAGTAATAATGAAAGTAGTTTCATAATAATAATAACAAAATATATGAAAGTCCTTTATACTGAAAACTATGCAACATTGCACAAATTAATGAAGACCTAAATAAGTGGAGATATATACCTTATTCATAGGTCAGAAGACTCAATATTGTTAAGACATAAATTGTCCCCAAATTAACCTATGGATTAAATGCAATCAAATCAAAACCCCTACAGGCATTTCAATAGTAATCAACACATTGTTTCTAAAATTCATATGAAATCACATAGTACCAATAATAGCCAAAACAAATTTGAAAAGAGAAAAAAAAATTGAAAAATTACTACTTCCTGATTTTAAGACTTATTATATGTATACAGTTGTCAAGACAGTGTGGCATTAATGTACATATACAGAGAGAGATCAATAGAACAGAATACAGAGTCCAGAAATTGACCCACACATATTTGGATAATGGATTTTCAGCAAAAATGCTAAAGCAATTCCTTAGGGAAAGAACAGTCTTTTCAACAAATGATGCTGCAACAATTTGATATCCATATGCAAAATTTAAAGGAAATAAACTTAGATCTACATCTTTCACCATATACAAAAATAAGTCAAAATAAAAACTATAAAATTTCTAGAATAAAACCTTTGTGAGCTAAGGTTAAGCAAAGATATGACACCAAAAGTAAGATCTGTAAAAGAAAAAATGGATAAATTAGACTTCCTCAATGTTCAAAAATTATTGCTCTTTGAAAGACATTGTTAAGAAAATGAAAACAGAAATACAAGAATGGGAAAAAATATTTACAAAGCATATATCTGACAAAGGACTTGTATCCAGAATACATAAAAAAACTTTTAAAACTCAGTAAGAAGAAAACAAACAACCCAACTGAGAAAAAAAAAAAATGGGCAAAATATCTGAATAGGTACTTCACCAAAGAAGATACAATCACGTGACAAATTAACACATGAAAATAAGCTCTGTATTATTAATCATTAAGGAATGAAAATTAAAATCACATTGAGACATCACTACGCACCTATTGGAATTGCTAAAACTAAAAAGATAACCATATCAAGAGTTGGTGAGGATGTGGTACTTCTCATATCCTGCTGGTGTAATGTAAAATGGTAAAGCCACTTTAGAGAGCAGGTTGGCATGTTCTTAAAAAGTTAAATGTGCGTCTACCATATAACCCATTCTGTTCTTACTAATTTACCCAAGAGAAAAGAAAGCATATACTGTAGAAAGACTTGTTTGAAGTGTTCACGGAGGCTTTATTTGTAATAAATCAAACCTGGAAATAACCCTAATGCCAACAAATAATAGGTGAATGGATAAACAAATTGTGATATATTTATATAATGGAATAAAAAGGACCAAATATTGCTACAATATGGATGAATCTAAAAATAATTATACTAAGTAAAAGAAGGCAGACTAAAGAAAAGCACATGCTATATGATTTCATTTAGGTACAAATTTAGGAAATGTGAACTAACGTGTAGCGAGAGAAAGTGCATTGCTATCTGGGGTAGAAAGAAAAGCAGGAAGGAGTGATCACAAAAGGACACTAGGAAATTTTGGCGAATCTGGATATATACATTATCTCGATTGTATTCATAGTTTCATGGGTATATATATATATGTGTGTGTGTCAGAACTTACCAAATTCTGTTTTAAATATGTTTAGCTTATTGTAAATAAAAATAAGTAGTATGGTTTTGAAGAATGACTCTACTCAAAAATGCAATCAGTCTTTTAGAAATCACATTTCTAAAGGGCTAAAAAACAATTTTCTGATGAAATATTGATTAAATTGTCCAAAATAAGCCACAGGATATGAATGTTGAACAGCTATGCTTGTTGTTCTGGTTGGCATAACAGCCAGACAGCCTGAAGGAAAAACAATGACAGCTTAGCTGAGCAGAACTCAGTGGACCGAAAAGTGCCTCTGTACCGAACAGCGGAACTCATAACTATTTTACAGTGGGAGGAAAGGCAGCTCTTTCTGGTGCCTTGTGTGTATTTTTCAGTACTTGGAAGAGGCAGCTGGCTTCCAGAAATGCACAGGTGGAACTGGCCTGAGGGCAGATGGACAGATCAGGTAGCCGCCGAAACAAAAAGGCACCATGAATTCAGCTATAAACCAAGGACAGGGGAAAGATGGCAGAAGGCTTATGCCTCCCTCAGCTCAGCTGGTGGGCCCTGCGGAGTGTGCCAAAGAGTTATGGAGTCCAGGAGTGGGTGAGCCAGAGACCTGAGCCCTGAAAGGCTGGGACGCCTGGAGACCCCACCCTACCAATTCCACACTTACGGCACAAATAAAACCAAATCCTGGTATTTGCTTCCTTCCTGGTGCCTCTGAACCATTCAACCAAAGCAGGAGAAACAACACAAGGCCTTGTGGAGCACAGTTACCCAACGCTGGAGCCAGATGCCTGTGTCCTATTCCTCCATTTTTTATTATTTCCAAACTTTCGTTTTCCGCCTGTTGTATTTTTCTCTTCCTTTCTCTCTCTTCTCCCTCTCTCATTCTTGCATTCTCTCCTTCCTTCCAATATGCTTTCAGTTGTATCCGAACAAAGCAGGAAACACATAAATTAAATATGTGAAGTTCACGTCGTCAGCAAATATCTGCTAAGTAGCCTCCATGTTCTGGAAACTCCGATGGGCACTGGGTGAGCAAGGGAAGGTGTGAACAAGGCATTACCTGCCCTCGAAAAGCTTACTGTGAAGCAGACGCACTACAGCACGATTCATATATGCTGAAGCACATATCAGCTGATGATGGTGGGATCCCGGGCAAAGGAACAACTAGTTTTGACCCTCAGCAGTCAGGGAGGAAGATAGCATTTGAGCTGGCCTTTGAGAAAGAGTAGGAGTTCATCAATCCAAAAAGAAGGAGGTGGCAAGAAAAATGGTGGCATTTTACACAACAAAGCAACTGTAAAAGCAAACAGTGGAAAATGGAAGTTTCTACGATTAGCAGTAAGAAATCCTGTACGGCCAGAAAGTGACATGAGGTGGAATTGTAGCTGGAGCCCCTGTGGATTCAGATGAAATGTCTTAAGAAATTCAGATCTAGGGCCTTGCGCAAGCCACTGGCTCAGGGTCACTAATATTTTCTCCAGGAAAGGAGGAGTTTGAATTATCACTAATCTTGGCTTCAACTCTGTGACCTCATGACACTTCCACTCATCAGCAATAGAGTCTCTTGTCTCTTTCAGTGTCTGTGTGTGTGCCCACCAGCCCGACCAACACACTGGATCTTTTAAGGCTATGGATGGTGAACCATCTCTGGCATAAACAGGATTCACAAACATATCCCTCCCCTGAAGCCAGAGCAGGTTTTGGCCCAAAGCCTGGTTTTTAGATATAGTCAAAGGTAAAGAGGAGTGATATAAAAGTTAGTATCTTCAACGAGGAGTACAGTAAAAGGAAATAATAGATTTGACATCCACATGCCCTTGCCAGCCCTGTTAAATGATATTCAAAGTGTGACAGGCATACAGTATAGATTACTGTTCACTCTACCATGTCTTCCACCACCCTTGCTCTAGGGGGACAACAGGATACTAGGAGATTCAGCAGAAGACCTGCAGAGGCCTAGAGGCTGGTCAAGAGCATTATCTCTGGGTCATGCCTGTAGGGATCTATCCTGTGGTCCCAAGCAGCCAGGCTGCCTTGCTATCACATGGAATTGCACATGTTAGAATTAGAAGTTCCAAACTTCCATTTCACAGAAGGGAAAACTTCTTAGGAGGCCTAAGAAGAGAAGTAGCCTCTTAATGTGGCGTTGGGCTTCAAGGAGTCAGCGTGAAAGAAAAAATGAGCATGGACTGTGGAGTCAGCCGGAGCCAGCCTGGAATTCCGGTTCTGCCTGGGACTGGCTGAGCAGTCGCAGCAGGATGGCTGCCTTCTCTGCATTTCTTTGTTAAATGGGAATAATAGTGT
>RJWJ010041689.1:0-13392 GCA_004363605.1 Indri indri | reverse complement strand
TGGACTGTCCACAGAGTTGCTGCTTTTATGCTCTATGCAGAGGCCTGCAAATGACCAGTTCTGCTTGAGAATGTATTCATATTTCTGCAGTGATGCCTTAGCAAGCCCATTTGTCCACAGGTCTAAAACCATGCCATATTTAATAATCTCCCAAATTTCTGATATTTACTACCCATGTTTTTCAGGCATCTCTATCTTATAATGTATATGTAATCAAATGATGGTATTATAAAGTCACTTGAAATAAGTTTTCTCCGTGTAGTTATGTCACCATCTCCATGCAGTTCACTTTCATTTTTTAAGGATGGCATTTTAAAGATCTAATTTAATTAGTAATGTAAAATATTTACAGTGTACCAGAATCAAATTTGCATGAGAAGTTACATTCAGGAAAGTCTCGCTTTTATTCCTGTCCCTTTTACCTCTCCTCCCTCTCTTATCAGTAACTTTTTTTTCAATATTGATTTATGTTTTTAATATGAGAAAATACGTATGTATTTTTAATCTCACTCTCTTTCTTAAATAGATGCCCGCAATACATACTTTGTCCTCTTTGCTTTTTTTACTTAATAATAAATTTGGAGATAATTGCACAGCTATATATAAAAATATTCCACCTTTCTTTTACAACTACATATTTCTTTGTTCAACTGTACCATTGTTTATTCAACTGGAGCCCCACTGAGGACATTTGGGTTGTTTCCAGTTTTTGCTATCACAAAGAGGACTAAAGTGAATAGCTTTATGATTATGTGTTCTTTGTATTTTTGCCAGTGTATTTTAAGGATACATTTCTAGAAATGGGAGCTTACATTCGCATGTAATTTTGCTGGGTAGTGTCAAATTTCCTTTCATAGGTGATGCAATACTTTGCTTTCCCACCGGCAGTAAGTGAGACTGCCTATCTCCCACAGCCTTACCAAGCAGATTATGTTGTCAAACTTTTTGCATTCTTGCCAATCTGATAGGTTGTACTTTTTTTTTTAACTGCCCTGTGCTTCAAAGAAGTACATTTAAATATGGAACATGAAAATATTTTACCATCTTAACTGAAGGAAGTTAAAGCATCTTGTGTTTTAAAAAAGAAAGGCAAATATTTTTCCTTCTCTTCCCATGACCATTCAGCAACAGGCATTTTCTTGCGTTTCACTGCACATTATCTAGTTAAACACATGTCTGTGGTCTCCTGCACTTAACAGAGCAGAAAAGAACTTGTTTCTGGGATGCATTTGACCGGAATTTATCCTTATATACACACTTTGTCAGGCAACTCCCAGTTTGAGATATTACTTAGTAAAACTAGGTTGACCTTGCGCTGGTGGCTAAATCGGCTGATTGTCATCCAGCCTCAAGAGGTGTGACCTCCTTCCCGCTTCGCGTACCTCTGAGTCAGTGTGCTGCAACCACACGCAGGGACCTAACAACCTTCACCAGCCAGCCTCGTAGCCTTATCCTGACAAGTTAATTTTCTCCCATTTTACTACTTAACCTTCCCGTAACCCCAATCTGTGCTAGGTTTGATGATCAGGACTTTGGTGACCCCCACAGTGCTGCAGCTTCTCTACCTAGTTTGTCTTCCATTTTTAATGAATGAAGAGAGGAGGGAAGAGCAATGAGAGGTGGAAAAACAAATATTTTTATTGCATGTATATGTAGGTATTTAGCCAGCCATGCACCTCTTCCACAGTGATATTATTAAGTCCTGATTTAACTATAGTTGTCTATTTGTAACAAATCCTAAAGTTAAGAAATAAAACGTTTTCCCCTCCTATTTTCTCTATCTTTGCTTTCTGTTCAATATGATTTATTACCCCCTCCCCATTTTTTTTTCCAATTAAACTCAGGCAAGAATCTCTTTTCTTTGCATTTTTTTATGCTTTAGCTATTGAATATACTAGCAGAATGAGGACAAGCTGAGTCACGTCTTTTTTAAATTGTGTGTTTAAAACAATAGAGATCATTTTTGCAGGTATGAGCTATTCACATTACTCTTTCAAAATAGGGACTTCCTTTAAACAAACTTGAAGGAGATACAAATGCACATTATAATGAGAAATTGAAATTGGAGATGGAAAATGCATTAGCAAAGTTTACAACACACTCATAATCCTTATCAAATTCTAGACATAGAATTGAATGCTAGTTGTCCTGGGACTGCAATCTTTATATATCCTATGGTATGCAACTCTTTGCTTCAAACAATAAAAAATATTTTTAAATTGAATATTACAGTATTTTTCTGATGCATTTTAGGCCAAAAGATTGTTTTTACGTTTGGATAATATCAGTTCTAAATGAATCAGAAATATAAACAAAAGTATCCCAACTTTTTTTTACAGAAATTCATTGGTATGAAAGAGTTGACTAAAGACTTATGCAATTGCCTTGTTGTAAAACATTGTTTCACCACAAAAAAAAATCTGTGTTCTGAAATTCTCAAACAGATCAATTAAACAAACAGAAACATTTAACTTCGCATATAGTTTCATTGCCAAACATTGCTGAGCAAATCACTTTCAAGAAATACCATCTACTATGTCATTTTATTAGAGGGAAACTGACGCTTTAATACATGTGCCTTCGAGGATGGCATAATATAGACAGCTGAGTTTTGCTGTTCATTTTTCCAAGATTTGAAAAAATGTGTTTATATCCTGACTGAGGGGAATGGGATGAGCTTTATTAGCTAGATAAAAGTCACGAAGAACACTATTAGTCAGGTGTTTGTTGTATGCCATACAGTTTCTTGCTCCACTGGAGTCAGGGAGAGTATTTTATCTTTTCAAATCCCTCTCATATGGGCAGATGAGGGATATTGTGTCTATTAAACAGGTCATTTCATTTGTAAGTTATTTATTTTCCAACATATTTTAAAATACTTGTAAATTATAAGTCATTCAGAATAAATTGCATAATTCTACTCCTTCTGCCCCGTCCTTCACTCTGGCAACATGCACACACACAGAGACAAAATGGTATCATTGAGGCCAGGAACAATGGCCTTAAAATAAATTGCAAGCTAAGAGTTGTATGTTAGAAAGAAGGTGAGAGAAGCCAAAGAAAAGGAAAAGATCATGTTGGTTTCTGAGGAAATAGAAAATGCCCACAAAGATGAGAAACAATAAAGATTAAGAGCACTTCAGCTCTTGAACCAGGGTGCTATCAGCCCATCACACTGAAAATTTGTCTAACACATACTTAAGCAAATGCTAGAATGTGTCTGTCTACCACATCAGTTAGGACAAGTTAGGGGACTGGAGCACCAGCACTTGGAAAATGACCTTCCCAAAACACTGACAATCTCGGCTTGACATTGTCATGAAAACAGTAGCTGAAAATGTGAAAAAAAAATTTCTTACAGGAAATCTACATCTCAAAAACCTTTATCTTTTTCCTCTCTACATCCCTACATCTTAATGACATTTAGTTAAAGAACATTTAGCATGAATATACACTTTAAATAATTTAAAGGTATTATTTTAAGTGGAGAGTGAAATTTTGTTGCAATAATGCAAGCAGAAATCAACTAAACACTCGTAGAACAATTATATTTAGATAAAATTTAATCTGTATGTATTTTGTCAAGTCAATTTGTGTGCAGAGACAACTAAATGAATTACGGTACTTGCGTATTTGTTCTGTTTGGTAATGTAATGGCTGTCTCCCTTTTATTTTATGTGTTATGATGACTGTAGTTACACTCCCTCACATAATATTCCCTCCCCATTTCCTCTGCCAAGATACATATGTGTGTGTGTGTGTGTGTGTGTGTGTGTGTGTGTATATATTGTGTACATATGTATATACCCACTTATACTCACTGGCTTACATTTAATTTTTCTTGTTGTTGCTCTCTAGTGTCTTAAGGATAGATTTTCTTCTCTGTCACACACATATGCTCTGATTATGGTATGTATATATTTATTAAAATAAGTAGGAGCTACTCTGATTTATATACCCATAGGTTTTGAGGTTATTTGGCTTGTGGAACCAAAAAATAATGCAACATTAAAGCAAGATGATTCCTGTGAATGAATGCAGAAAATGATGCAGAAAATGGAACACTGCAAGAGGAGGAGATGAGGTATCTGGAGTAAGACTTCCATGGGGAGCTCTCAGTTGATAGTGTAAAAGTAAAAGTGATTTACTGAAATCACTTTAACTCAAATATGTATATTCAAATATACAGATTCCTCTAATAAATATTCATAAGATTTAATTTAGTATTATTTCAATGTTTTTTAAATGGCCTCTTAGAACACATGTTAATGAAGTTCTTAAGTATGAATTCATTTCATCTAATCATGAATAATAATAACTCACATTTTTGAGCATTCCAATATGTTCTACAAAGTGCTAATTTCTTCGCATGCATTATCTCAATCAATTTTATTCATCCGCCTTTTATTCTTTCTCTTTCCCCCTCTTCCTTCTAAATTCATAATTTATGTTTGTTCTCCAGGAGAAAGATTGCTCTCTGGACAGGTCACAGCAAATATGGCAGATTTGCAGCTCTTAGAAAAGATTAAATCATGTAACTTCAAAGATTATTTAAAGCCTCATATAGTTCAAGGTATTGAAATGACAGAAGTCAAGGGATGGGTAGGGAAGGTAGAAATGCCTAAAGCAGTAGCCTAAAGCATCATCTTAATCCCAAAAAGCCATTATTGTGGCTTTTATTTGGAGCAACTAATCTTGTTATTTTATATTCCAAATACTTCACTAATAGCATAAATCTGTTTTTATAGTGTTGATCCTTTGTTTTACACTACAGGGTCATATTGCCCTTGCAAATGGTGATAATTTGTTATACTAGATGTCTGAAGATTTTCTCACATGAGAATTTATGTTAAATGTCATCTATACATTTGATGTAGATAAATTCCATTCAATTCTCTGTATACATTACTTTTGCTCAAATGCTTATGACGTTTCATGACAAATTTCTTTAGTTTGTCTACCTATCCTTCTTGATTATCTAGTTGGTTGTAACCCTAGCCAGTTCTCTCATCACAGAGTATAAACAAATTAGTAACTTATATTAATACTGTTTTTATTTTTAAAATGCTAATAAACCTGATTTTAAAATATATGTTATAATTTATTTACTGTAATATTTTCTGTATGTATAGAGTAAGAAGTTTTTTATCATGGACTATCTGCCAATTATTTGGATCATCTAATCTTCATACTCTCATCTAACATTAAAATATATGAGGGAGAAAAATTCCTTTTTCACCTTACAGTCTGTATTTTTAATAAAATCCTGAGGACAGAATTCAATGGAACATCTGCTATAGATGAAAGTTTCTGTAAAGTAATGGATCCTTTTGCTGTTCTTTTGTTATAAAAAGGTTATGTCGATTTGTAGAGGAAATTATTTTATATTCATTATATCATTAGGCATGTTTGAAAGCTAAGAGGCTATTAGTGTTCCTAACTCCTTCCAAAATTCAATAGAATAACCATCTTTGTTTAGTACATTTTCCATTAGTCAGGACACAGCAGTTAAATACAGTACTTCATTCTAAAATGGGCAGTGTACATCCTGAAAGCATTATGTGCCAAGGTAGGCAAAGCATAATTTACACTATTCAAGGAAGAATTAATTTTGTTCAATTAAGTTGTACTCTCATTTGTACAATTTAATCAAATATTTTAAAGAAGGATTCATTTTTCTCGAGTTAGCAGCTATGTCACTAAGCTGCCTCTGAATGTTTGGTTTGTTGACTTTTCAATAATGATCCACCTAGCTAGCCTTTATCTTTCTTTGTCTTTCAATGTAGTCTATCTTTATCTCCTTCATATAGAGACTATGCGTTGATAGCAAATATTTTCCTAAAGTAAATCTTCACTTTTAATGTATTTGCTAATATGCTCTATTGCTTGATTTATTTTCCTAATCTCTATGTATATCACTTTTCCCATTCAAAATTAATATACATAGATTTTTTATTGCAATATGTTTTCTTATGTCATCTCAGCTAAATAAAGGTTTAAATGAACAAAAATTAAAGAAAAACTATTTAAAAATTCCAACAGCCCTTAAAAAATTTCTTCTTCTAAATATATTTTCTATTCAAGAAAGTAGTGGCAAGCTTACCTTGATCTAATTCTAAATTAAATTTTTAACCTATTTAAATGTACTCTAATGTAATGGTCTACTTATCAATCCATCACTTGGTACATCTGCTTAGAAATGGGCAGGTGGTCCCTCTCAGAAATACCATTAGATAATGATAATGATTGCAATTAGATGATAATGATCTTGGTCATTTACAACATGCAGAGTCATTTGTATAGATGATTTTTTGTAAGTATGGCATGTAGTTGGTAGAGAATAAAAAGATACTTCTTTCCTAGATGACAATTTCTCTAAGTAGATGAAATTAGTTAGGCATATGGGTTTGAGAAAGTTTCTTTGCATTTTTCTATTTAATAAGGCAAATCATATAATTCTTTTTGGGGGCTGGGCAGGGGGTTTATACCAAATCAACTTTATATGTCCACCTTCCACCCAGGCCTCTGCCGTGTGCCTGGCTTCCTGGTTGGCTGGAGTGCCCCGGTGACTGCCCAAGGTCTTCTCGTGGTCATAAAGCTCTGGCAACCACCACAATCCCTTCATCTACTAACAACTCTTCATCCTCAGCCTCCTCAGGGGTGAGATCTGGTCCTCTTGACCACAAAGTCCCTGGTCTCCCCAACACCTGCCCAGAGAATCCGTGTAAAATAACCCAGAGATGCAGAGGAGTTAACATGTTATGGGTCACACTTTGACCAAGGAGAGACAGAAGACAGGAGGGAGCGGGAGCCAGCAAGTGAATTTCCCTCATTCCTCCCTTGAGGGTTCATGTATAACCCAGGAACCAACTGTGTTTGCTTGAGAAGCTGTGAACAGCTTGGCAATGCATCACCACGTCTTGGCTTTGCCTTCTTGCTTCCCTGGGATAACAACCCCCAACGAAGTTTTAGCACCTAAGGTCTGTCTCAAGCTTTATTTCTAGGGAGCTCAAGCTGGGACTGAGCTCTTTAAATAACTGTCTGCATGTGTTTCCCTTTGCTTATCCCAGAAATTGTGACATTTACTACTTTCCTAAAAGGATCAACCCCAATCTCCAGCACTCCCCAGCAGACATAAAATCAATTAACTGGCACGGTCCAATAATTGTTTTTTGTCTAGTCTCCACACATTCCAAAATAAACTTCTGGGAAAATAATGCCAGGGAGTAATTTTTAATTTTTCATATGTTATGAATTATAGCATGGCTATGTTATCCAGGTTACACATGATTTTTAAAAATACACGTGAATTTTTAACTGAGCTACAATATTTTCATATGAAATCCAAAAAATACAGGACATTCTGACCAGATAAATAATCATGTTTTCTTGCCTCATGTGAATCAATTCCACAGTATGTACTTTAGAAACGTAATATTTGTTTCCTTATTAAATATAATTAAAGAAAATATATGTTTTACATTTTACAAAGTATTTTCCTATGCATAATTCAGCTGGATCCACACAGTTAACTTGAGATAAGATACATACTAATGTTACTACTCCTACCATTTGTTTAAGGATAAACCGAGGCTTAGAGAAGATGCGTTTCCAGACTAGACAAGTGGTAGAAATGGGATACAAAATCAGTTTTTATTCTAGACCCTTTGCTATTTATACCCTGTCTTGTTGCTTTATCACATTAAATAGGGAGAAGAGGTAGACAATTCTAAAGAGTAATTTGGACATATCAAATTTCCTGAAAAGAAATATATACCTAAAAAAGAAAAACAATATTTTCTCACAAATCACTTGGCAATAGATAACATTATTTTAGACTCACACAAATGTATGCAAATTTAATTTCTACAGTTTTTTTTCACAGACATGAGAGAATTTAAATACTTAACAAAATCTTTGTTGAACTCTTTGATAATGTGCATGCATCATCTAACAGACAGTACTGTCCAAAGGTAAAATGCTATGCCTCAGAGAGAAGGCCTTAAAGCTGCTTGTATTACAGCTGAATTCAATCACTGTGCAAATACGGAAACAAATGACTTCTAAGGTCCTAAGATGTATTGATTCTATTTTGGGAGAAATGTGTGTTCTTGGATAAACATTTGTTTACATCTGAAAAATGACCCCCCAAAAAATAAAACAAATGGGCATTTTTCTGAACAGATAAAAATTAATGATGGGAATCCTCAACAAATAAATTTACTTAACATTTTTTATGATTTAAAAAGGAATTACATAGAGAAATCTGTGTATATTCAGATCATATAAAGCCTTTCCAGGAGGTGAATATAAAGCAGTAGGAAAATGCAGGAAGCCATAAGAATATATGAGGTTCACTTTGGGCAAAACTAAAATATTATTTTTTTGGAAAATTAACCCAAAGGATTAGAAGAAGGATTGATTTTATGCCACCACATATGTTCCACAGTGGAAATTCATTGTAAACTATTCTCTAGAGATATGACATTAATGTGCTGCTGAAGTAAAGCATAACAAACAAACACTGTTTTATCAATAAGGAAAATAAGGAACAAATAGTCAAGGAATTTCAGACCCTTAGAGGAAAACCCTTCAACAGGTATTAATACATGTGTTGACTATTGTTGGAAATTTTACTGCCTTTTCTTAGCCAAGTACACAATCTAATTTATATATTCAGAAAATCAGCTTTAAGTTATCAGACAATAGATGAATTTTTAATTCAAAGAATGAAAACTGAATATTATGATATTTATTAAATCACAAAGGGCATTGTTTTGCAGAAGATAGAATTTTTGACCATGTTGCAGATCTTAGAAGTAAAAGTGTACATTAAAGAAGCAGTTTTACTATCAATGTAAAGCTATTTTACTTTAAATAGTTGTAATCACCAAGAACTACATAAGTTAGAATTGTAAAAATGTATAAGATATATGAAGGTTACCATCAGGCTCTAGGAATTTTCAGAAACTTGCCCACATCTTTGGTTTCACAGTGTGTATCATGTATGGAAACAGAACCATTCCTTTCCTCTAATTATCCTCGGTGACTAAATATTAGAATGACTTACAAACATAAATGTGAAAAACCAAAGTTTTATAAGAAACTATAATCACCTCTATAGGATCTAGTAAAGTATCCTATTTGTGAAAGTTGTACAAATAAATTAGTAGAATAAAGAATGCCAAGTACATATATTTAAGTGAAATATTTATATAATTTCTCAAGATATATCTCTCAGGTATATTTTCAAAAGGAAATGTAAGCCAGATAATGGTAAAATTGGATGATGTTTTTTGTGCTTCGATATCACAAGAAGATTTATTTATTAATTAGGGCAAGGCCAGCTGCTGAAATAACGAAACCCTTGGATTTCAGGGGCATAACACAAGAGACATTTATGTCACACTTATGAAAGAGTTAAGTATGAGTGTTCTGGTCATGGGGGTGGGGGAGGTCCCTGTCCATTCATTCATTCAGACACCCAGGCTGATGCAGACAGTGACATCATCACTTCTGATTTCTGAGGTCACCCTGGCACTAACATCCAGCCAGCAGAAGGAGAAAGAGGAGGGTGTTCTTTATTACTTTAATAGCTCATATCACTTCCCCACATGTTCCATAAGCTAAGTCTCAGACATATGGCTACATAGAACTTCAAGAATTATCTTCAAGCACCTGAAAATTAGAGAGGAAAATGAAATTGCCTTCTAGAATAAAATAAATCAATATTTACGTAGGATGTGTGTCAACCCCCATTTAAAAAATCTCTAAATAATAGGCCCCCAATTTTTTCTAACACAATATTAACTCCTAACAAAGTTAGGCAAAATCAGGCAATGGTAGTATGTTAAAGCTGCGCCGCCATTGTAGTTATGTCTCTTTCAGTTGCAAAGAATGAAGACTCATTGGGGTTACTTCAATCGAAAGAGGCACATTTTGCAGGTACATGGGGGCAGAACTGGAACTGAGAAAAACATCAGAAGTCAGGGGAGCCCTATGCATAAACTCATCTCTCTGTGCTTCTCTGGGCCCTCATAATTTTTTTCTCTCACTAAATAACTACATCTCTCTATGTGATTGTTCCTTTCTCTTTTCTCTAACTGTATTTGTCCCTCACAATTGTTCCTTCCTCATGTCTCTGGCTCCCTCTGAATTTGATCTCCATGGGCTTTAACCCACATTCCTAAGAGAGAAGTGGAGATGCCCACCTCATCTTTTAGAGTCAGGCCCCAGAAGGCAAAGATTTGACCAAACTATTGATTCTTTGATCTTGGACCAGTTGATTGTTCTTGGTGAAATTAGCTGTGGATAGGTGGGGGTCACATATACATTTCACGATTTCTAGGCTAGGAATTACAAGGGTAGTAGATGGGCCTATTAAATGACATATCTTAAATGACGTATCTAGCACAGGCATTGAATATAATGTGCATTTATCCAAAGAGGTGGACAGCAAAAGAATCAACATTCAAAAAAAAGCCAGATGTCCAATTGGATATTACGGATTCACTACTCAGAGCAGAGAAATTGCTGACCAATTGACTTGGAATTTTCTACTCCCGTTGGCAAAGTAATCTGTATAATAGAAGAATGCCCTGAAAGTTCTCTTAACTTAAAAGAACTCTTAGCCAAAAGACTTCTTTTTTCCAAAAACTTTTAGGATTAGATATATTTAGCATCATATATTTTCAGATTTTATACAGCTAAAATAGTCCAAATACCATAAATTATGTACAACCCCAGCTGGATCTCTGTGAGTACTATGTAATCAAACACATTATATTTTTGTAGTAAAACATGAATATACTCCATAAATAGCATGAATAAACACCATAAATAGCCCCTTGTCAGGTCATATTGAATTATGTTTTTCAGGTCAGAACAGAGTTTGCTTCTAAATGAAATACTAATTCTTTTCTTCAATTTTCAGAGGTTTTTGCATTTTTCAACCACAGATAAGGGATTGTACACTTAAATTACCATTCCCATGTTAACACTTTATTTTAGCTTTTTCCAATATCCTTAAATCTCTTCTGCTTTGATTTGATATTTGCAAAACAAAAAATGTTTTGATTATTTAGTTTCTTTTGTTGAATGACCATAAGGGAAAAAAAATGACATTATGTGCACTTCCGGTATTCTGATAACTCTGACAGCTAATTACCAGTAGATGATAGTGGTTGGCTTCCTCGTGTCAATGGCAGTTTTGTGTATAGACGACTTACTGAGTCCTTCTCTCATAGTTCGATCAGCCTGGACATGAATAGGACCCACTGTCTGGGCCTCCGGACCTGACCAAAGGGCCTAGCATTTGGTGAGCCACTTGAAGTCCCATGGGCTGGATCCAGACCTATGCAGTCATTGCCACCACCAAGTTCCCAAAGATAGCTCAGTAGCTGATGTAACTACTGTATTAAATGAAGACCACCATAAAAAGGCACTAACAATGTGGTGCACGACATGGATTAAAGAACTCAGCTCTGTGCCTCTTTATGTTTAGATTAACAACTATTTGTCATTGTTTTTTAATGGTAGGGTTTCTGGGTCAAGATGACAATATGATATTATTTGATAATCTATTACTTACCTTCTATATGAAATACTTATGAAAACACAAAAAGAGATGCAATAATTGATAACTACAAACCGAATACTAGCTAGCAATATGTCACACACAAAAAACAATTTCCTCCAACAAATGGCCAGATGATGCTCTGATACAGAGAAGGGGAAACATACAGAAATAATGTAGTAGATTTGAACCCATCCATAATGAATTATTGGTAATTCAGAGTCAGAGTTACCCTAGGTTCTTACAATGAACATACGTAATTATAAAAATAAATGAAATACTAAAATGTATAACTTAACTATTCTCAGAAGGAATAACTAACACATTGGGGAATAAGCTTCAAATTTTAAAATATCTGGGTAACTCTTTACAGCACCATGAACTTTAACAGGCACAAATGTAAATTTCTATATTGCTTTAAAAGTAGATTGAAGGGCCAGGCACGGTGGCTCATTCCTGTAATCCTAGCACTCTGGGAGGCCGAGGCAGGAGGATCACTTGAGGTCAGGAGTTCTAGACCAGCCTGAGCAAGAGCAAGACCCCGTCTCTACCTAAAATAGAAAAATTAGCCATCTGCGGTGGCGTGAGACTGTAGTCCCAGCTACTTGGCAGGCTGAGTCAGGTTGATCACTTGTTCCCAGGAGTTTGAGCTTGTAGTGAGCTATGATGATGCCACGGCACTCTAGCCCAGGTAACAGAAGGAGATTCTGTTTCAAAAAAGAAAAAAAGTAAATTGAAAACATTATCAAACAATGGTATAAGCTAAAAGATGGAAGCTACGAATTTTGACAGAAGCTTATGGAATAAGATCCTGAGCTTTTCTGTTGAACACCCTTTCAGAATGAGCCTCCTGCACAGTCTATCTATTTAAGAAGTACGAACAGTACAATCTTAGGTTGCAGAGTTCTACTGCCTAACTATCAAAGCTAATATATATTCACCTTACCCTGTGGTATCAGGCCACTTCCAAAGAATTTTTTCCTGTCTGGAATACTATATTTTAAGAAGAATTTTAATTAATTACAATATATTCCAAGAAATTTAATACAAATTGTGAAACATCTGTGAAAGAGCTGAAACTATTTTAAGTAGCAGTTCACCCCACTAGTAGCAGATGATGTTTCAACAGTTAGAGGCCTGGGGCTGGATCCTGGCCCCACTCCTTCCCAACGGGGGATGCTCAGGAGCGTTACTCTGCTTCTCTGGACGCATTTTCTCCACTGTAAAATTAAAACAGCAAAAAAAGTGCCAGACACAAAGGATCATTGGAGGGTTATAACAAGTAAACCACCCTTACCATTTGCAATACTGTCTGGAATATATTTAGTTCTCAGAAAATATTGACCATGAATACTTTGTAAAGAAGAGAAGATTTTTTACTGAGGAGAAATTAGACAAAATAGCTGTCGTCTAAAATTTGTCAGTCCATTATGCAAGACAAATAATATTATGTGTGACTAAAAAAAGAACTAGGATTATATTATGGCTTTTTGAGACACAGGTTTAATATAACACAGGAGGAACAATATTCTAAAGAATATGTCTACCCAGAAATAGAAGGACAGGACAGATTTATTGAACTAAGGATGCTGTCAGGAGGTATCCAAGCATGGGTTACATGCTTGGTCAGAGAAACTGAAGAAGCTATTCCTGCTTACAAAGTCTGAACTGCTGTTTGACTAATTGATGTTTGTCTTTTCGAATGCATTGTAAATTCTTTTAAAAGAAAGGTACACGTCTTTTATTTTTATATATTTCCCTATGAAAGTAGTGTTTAAGAAAATAAATACCCGTTACTCAATTTAAATGACAAGTAT
>RJWJ010041688.1:0-13385 GCA_004363605.1 Indri indri | reverse complement strand
AAAAAAAAAAAAAAAAAAAAAAAAGAATCTCATTTTTTAAATATCTTAAGTATACATATAACAAAAATATTCCCTAAGAAGTTCCTTTTCTTCATATCTCTCATTGTACCTCCCGAATACACCTTAAATAAGTGTGGAAGTCAGCCTCCAAGATGGCCCCCAAGGATTCCCACTTCCTGGTATTCACGCTCTGTGTAGTACGCTCCCACAATATCAGGGCAAAAGAGATGGACTATCACTTCTCAGACTCGATTATTAAAGACCGTGGCTTCCAGCTTAGGTGCCCACAAACACTCTCTCACTCTTTCTCACTCTTACTCTCTCTTATCACTTATTCTAGAGGAAACTCACTGACATGTCTTGAGAACACTCAGGCAGCCCTTTCAAGAGGACCACGTGTCAAGAATTTGAGACTTCCAGCCAACAGCCATGTAAGTGAGCCTTCCTGGAAATAGACCCTCTAGCCCCAGTCAGGACTTCAGATGCAGCAGCCCCAGCTGAAAGCTTGATTTCAACTTCATGAGACCCTGACTCAGAAATACTGAACTAGGCTGCCCAAGGACTTCTGAGCCTCAGAAACTGTGAGCTAATACATACTTGTTTTAAGCCACTGTGTTTTGGGATAATTTGTTATACCAAAATGGAGAACTAATATCCATGTTTCAAACTCATGTTTCAAAATGTCCATCTTTCAAACCAAATTGCTATATTTTAAAAGTTTTAAGAAATAATGGGAAAAGAGAGATCAGGTTGTGCAGGTAAGTTTAGAGCACAACATCAACTTCTTTAAAATTGGGGAGGAAATCAGTCTGTAATTTAAAAATCACAATATTCTATTTAACTGTGATAAGACAGTCCACAAAGTCTGCCTTATCTGTTACAAACTGATTCTAAAGTTTTATCTCATCACAGACTATAAGAAAGATAAGGGCAAAGGTACCAAATTTCAACAGCAGATTTCACTGCCACATCAAAGCCTGGGTGATTTTTCTTATGTGATGTTTCCACACCAAAGCCAAAACTTTCATTTGGTCACATAAGCACCCTTTCCAAGGACACATAAGATTTCCTATAATAACAAACAGCCCTTTCAACAAAGAATTATTTTCATGAGAAAGTGTACTTAGTACACACACATTTAGTACATAGTTGGGTATCTGAAAATATTATTCAAAAAGCAACAATAAAAGAAAAATATGGGAGTTTTTCATTTGTCTGGAAAAAAAATGCTGATTTCAGCAATGGAATGAGCGTATGCATTCCCAACATGGTAAAATCATTTTTACCTTAAATGATTAATGAATAAGGTAATTTCCCAAGTTTCGATTCCAGTTGATACTGAAAACAATAAATGAACACCAACACTGCACTAAGAATTGCAGCAGCTGGAAGTGTCATTTGATTCAAAGGGCAATAATTTAGTCACCAACATAAGCAAAAATAGCTGATTTACACTTTGACATTCTTTAGCTTATAAACAGGAGAGATAAGCATTTGTCAATCATTATTCCCCATATCCTTGCCTGTTCCTCCTGAACAAAGAAGACAAATTTAAATTACTAACTTCTCTCTGCCCTGAGTTACATGATTAAGTTTAATTGACGCTAATGAGCACCACTGACTAAAGCTTTTACACCCTTTCCAGAATATTTAAAACCGTGTTAAAGTAAAAAATATTATCTTCATTGGAAAATGTGGCCTTCCAGCTGCAATACTGCTAGTATGTGCAAAAACAATAATGTATGAGATAAAATTTATCCAGTCATATTCAGGACATGCTTTTCAAGAACTGCCATAAGACTATATGCATAGGGCCCTCCAATCCTGTAACATGTTGACAATGCAGAATTTTCAACAAATTACTTAGAAAAGGCAAAAGTGTGTGTTCAAATAGTCTTGCCAATGGAGAAAGATTTGAAAATTAATGTTCTAGTATAGGACTGTCTATATTGTTTTCCAAGAAGCACATTTTTAGAATTGAATATTTTAAAACCGCATACTGAGTGCACACATAAATTACAAATATGCTAGTATTCAATTATGATTTCATATAACATCATGATTACATATTTAATAACTGAATTGATTAGGATGCTACATTTTCCTGTAAAAGCACTGCGGGTAGACAATGTCTAGAATCAATCACCCAAAACATAAATTGGTCCACAACTCCCTGAACTGAGAGAAAAATTGGTTAAAAGGCACAACTAAAACAAGTTTCTTAAGTAGTACAAGTAAGTCATGCTTACATGAGGCAGATAATTCTTTCTTCCATTCCTTCACATAGGCCAAAGATAACACTTTCAAGTACCTCTGGTAAATCCAATGCCATTTTCCAAATCAATGTGCTCTAAATTTAGGAATCTATGGGATGTTTATGAACCCACCAACTTTGTGGGGCGGGGGGATAAACTTTTTTAAAACTTTCAAACGCAACAGAATGTAATACAAATTGAAGCAATGTATTTTGTTTATATAACAGTATTTAAATGGCAGAAATATTTTAAGACAATTCATCTTAGTTTGCTCTTTTCATCCTTTTGATTTTCTGAACTTTTAGTCTTTTCACCTAGACTCAAATTCTGACCTACCACATTCTGCACTTGTTTTAAAAATATCCTATTTTAACATGTTAGCTTAAAAATAGCTTTCCTTCATCGTTCCAAACTACTTTTGAGAAGTCTGCTCTTGATTGTAGAGCCACAGATTCAAAAAAAAAAAACAAAAACAAAAAAAAAACCCTTCTTATTTATTCCATTCTTTCAACCTCTGGGGAAACAAAAACAGGAGTTTAATTAACTTAAAGCTATTTTCTTTTCATTTCCCAGGAAAACGTTTCCTTCGGCTGCTTAAATTAATACAACCAGACGTGTGTGTAAACAAGCAGCTGAGAGCATCCCTGACTTCCGAAGCTACACCCCTTCTTTTGGCCATCCGACACCTTCATTTGATAACCACTAAAGAAAAGTTTCTTCCTGCCGGTCGGGTTGGTAGCACTTTCTCAGAGCAGGCACAGCATGCCACCTGAATGCGTGCACGTTCGCAAGAAAGCAGCAAGGGCTCGGAGACAGGAAGGCTGGGGACGGGCAGCACATGGCAAATGAAAAGAAAAATCCTAAGTGTCGGCTGGCATTTTAGGCTGAAGCTCCGGATTCTGAGGCTGGGGAGGAACTAGCCAGGCGCTGGCACCGGCTGCCTGGCACGATCCGCGCCTGTCCTACCTGCCTCGGGGACACTCAGGAGGCAGAAAGCACCCCAGCCCGCAGCCGTCCCAGGCGCGGGGCCAGGCGGGGCGAGGGAGGCGGGCGGGTGGGGTAGCAGAGGGGGTCCAAGGCCCAGGGCCCGAGAGGGCACCCGGTGCGCTGGTGGGGAAGAGGAGGGCGCCGGGGCCCCCGGACTCGCCCCCACCCGCCCCTCGTACCTTGGGCGATGGCAATGGACTCGAAGCGGTGCAGCTCCTTGAGCAGGCAGCTCCTTTCGGTGGAGTGCAGGCTGTAGATGAAGTCGCGCGCGCCCTGCGCCGTGTTCAGCGCCTCCATGGGCTCCTTCTTGGGGTGGGTGCCCAGCCCCCGGGGGCTGGCGGGGGCCGCGAGCGCCAGCAGCCCCCGCCCGCAGCAGCACCAGGACGGCGGGTGGGGCGCGGCGGCAGCGGCGGCCGGGCCCGGCCTCAGGCTGCGCGCGGTCCGGCTCCTCAGCAGCGGCAGCAGCCGGGACATGGCGGGCTGAGGAGCGGGGACCCCCGCGGCAGTCTGGGCGGGCGATTTCTGGCGAGGCTGAGGGGAGAAGGAGCTGGGCTCAGCCCGACCCCGCCCCGAGGTCCTCCTGACCGGCAGCCGAGGCGCCGAGCACCATGCACTCCGCGGGCCCGCGCAGCTGTCGCCTCCTCTTCCGTCCCCCTTCCCTTCCAAAAGGCCCGCGACGGTTCCGGCCCCTCCGACGAGAAAAACTTTCTGAGCCGGCCGGGCTCAGAGAGCTCCCGGAGAGGGCGGGAGGGTTGGTGCGGGCGGTGCGGGCGGGCGCCTCCCGGCTGAGGAGGAGCGGTGCGGGCGGGCGGGATCCGCGAGTGTATGAGTCTGTCAGTCTGATCTTCCAGAAGGATGAGTCAGCCAAGCGCCGCCCTCCTCCGGCGCCGCCCTCCTCTCCCGCCGGCTTTCTCACCCTCTTGCCTCCCCACGTCCCCACTCTGTAGGGTTCCTGAGCCTTCAAAGCAGTCGCGCTCTCAGGCCACAGCCGCCGCCGCCGCTACCCCTAGCGGCCACAGAAGGGGTAGGGAGGCGGGGAAAAGCGAAATGGGCGGGGCTTGAGATGGCCTGCGCAGGCGCAGTCCGTAGGGGGAGGAGCGCGCGCACACCGCGTCCCCGCCCCCACTGGAGCGTGAAGGTGGAAGGATAGGGGCTTCTTGTGCTGGTCACTAGGGCTGTTAAATCCACTGGTTGGGGTGGAGAGAAAGAGCTTCAGACCCCCGCCCCGCTCGGCCGCTAGTGCAGCTGCCACCCAGCCCACCCCAGCGCCATGCCCACCAAATCTGGAGCTCGCTCTGTAAGGAGCCCAGCGTGCGGCCCCGCTCGCCCGGACTGGCTAGGCGAAGAGCAGCTCTGCTGCCCCAGCCTCGCGGGGTCCCGGCGCTCTGCTCACGGATGAAGCGCCCGAGCCGCGCCCTTCGCCAGGTCAGCGCCCAGCCGCGGCCTCGGTCAGACGTCGGGCTCTGAGGCACCCGCTCTGGGTGCTCCCAAGAGAAGGCGAAGCCAGTTCTACTCCTCCCCAAGAAGGAGGGTTTGACAGCAGCTTGCATGAAAATTGTTAATGCTAGAGCAGGAGACAGGAATGTCACAGACCTCTCTGGGTGGTTGCTTGTGATTTTGTTACTTTTGTGTTTTGTTTTGTTTCTTTTTTCCGTCTAAGCCCAAGCAGAAAAAAGTGTGTCATTCTCCGCGACTGCCACGTGTCCAGGTCCTAAGCATCTTTCAAGGCCCAGGTCAAAGGGTCTCCTAGTTCATTAAACTTCCCCTTATCTCTTTCTAAGGGAGCTCTCTGCTTTATCTGAACCTGCCTAATGACACTTAGGCACCCTTAGAGAGTAAATCTACTTAGAGAATAAATCTGCTCAAGTGTAATCAAGAACTAAATCCTTATATCCGATGCTGCATCCAGCCCAGAACTTTGCATGTAGTAAACGTGCTATATGTAAATATAATATGCAACTGTGAGTAAAGGGAGAAATGTAATCACTAAAATCTCCTATTTCTCTAACTCTGTTTCTCAAAGTGTGTCCCTGAGCTTGTTAGACATGTGAAGTTGTGGACCTCAGCCCAGACCTCCTGAATCAGAACCTGGGCAACAAATGCTTTAGATAGAAGGGGTAGAAACACAAAGTGAACTTTAAATATTAATAAGGTATGGATCATACTACCTTTAGATTGGTAGCTATGTCATCCCTAAATTGGACACCTACTGGTGATACCCATTGTAGCCCTATTATGGCTTCATGTAATGTCTGCCTAAGAAAAGCAGATAAACCCCCAGCTACTCAGCCAACTAATGGCCAGCTGCAGTTATAACCAGACACACTTGCCCCTCGTCTTTGCAACAGAACAGATGTCTGTTGGGTCCAGGCCACTACAATCTGCTGAACCACATTGCTTACCCTCCACTCTGTTCCTCAAACCAAACTGTCTGCAGAGAAGACTGGCACAGTAGAGAGGGATAGAACATATGAACATTGCATAAAACAGGATTTAGGTACTACAATCCTTCAGCCTGTCCTAAACTTGTTACCCTATCTCTTTCCCTTTGCTTCTCACTCTGTTTTATATTCGTTGGTAAACTGGGTGACTATTGCTGCTCTTTGTGTGAACACATGCTAAAATTTAGTGGTTTAAATAGCCAGTTTATTTTGCTCCTGATTTTGTGGCTCAGAAATCTGGGAAAGACTTACTTGGGCAGTTCTTTCATGAAGTCTTTTAGGCAGTGGCAATCAGATGTCAATACAGCTGCTGTCATTTGAAGCTTCAGCTGGGCTGGATGTCCAAGATAGCTCACTCACGTGGTCAAAAGTTGATGCTGGCAGTTAGCTGGCTGGAAACTCAGATAGGGCTGCGAACCAAAGCACCTTCACACAGACACTCCAGCATAATGAACTTCTCACCTGGCAACTGGCTTTCCCCAAAGTGATTGTCTGAAAAGAACTCATGTCATGGCCTTTTCTAACCTATCTTGGAAGTCACGGCATCACTGTCACTATATTTTATTGGCTGTAGTAAGCAAGCCACTAAGGCCAACCCAGATTCAAGGAAGGGGTATAGAGCCCACCTCTCAATGGGAGTAATGCCAAAGAATTTCAGGATGTGTTTTAAAAGTACCACATAAACAGTGTGATTCCAGCTTCTTAATTTGGTCTATAAGCCTATCTGTTTTGTGACCTCTGGAACAACCTGTCTGGTGGTATACTTGGAGGCTACCATTGCATCAAGATAATATTCTGTATGACATTTGCCATCTTGGAATCTAGATGGCACATAAAGAAGTCTGAGATATCCTGCTAGAAAGACCAAATGGAGGAGGAGGCCCCAGCCAACAGCCCAGCTGCCCGCCTGCTAACTCATATGGATGAGGCCATCTTGGACCATCCAGCCCCAATCAAGCTCCAGATGACAGCATTGCAAAGTGATTGAAAGCATTAGCTCTAGACCCAGACTGCCCAAATTTGAGTCTTACGCTATGATGTATTAGCTGTATAACCTTGGACTAAAAAAAATCAGCCTTTCCATGGTGGTTCATCTGTTTCATGGGAATGAATACATGTTGCCCAGTTTGCTCATCTGTTAAACGGAGATGAGGGCCTCTGCTTGATACGGTTATAATGAAACCAAATGAATTAACACATGTAAACATTTCAAACAGCACCTAAAACATAAGTGCTTAGTAAATATTAACTATTATTATTTAAATTCCCATGGACCTCTCAAACCTCTAGGATTATGACTTTGGACCTAATTTGAAAAATACCCACCTAGCTATTATTGCATACATGGGTGTATATTAACCAGATCCCCTATCCGCTTCCTTCTCTGAACACCTGAGTACCCTAAATATGAATAAATGGAGGAGATACAGAGGAGGAGGATTTGGGGTCTGTTTATGGGGCTGTGGAGAAGTATAGGATAAGGCAGGTCTAGATGGGGTAGCAAAGGGGAGGGTCTGAGGAAATATGAGCGTGCTGCAGAGGTAGTGCTGGCAGGCTGGAGAGGGTTAAAAAATGGAAGCCAGGGATGGAGGGCCCAGAGGCAAACTTGGCCTGGGTTCATCCCAGTCTGCTCTTCACTTTTAAGATGACAAACATCATACCTCAGTTATGTTAATCACAGTCTCCTCATGAATAATTGCTGCTGAATCATCAGTCCATGGTTAGCTGCATCATATAACTACTCTCCAGATTTCTTGGCATTTCTGCTGCTGGCAGGGCAGAAAGCTGTTTGTGACTACCATTTGTGATATGTTATGCACCCAGCTATTGCCTTCCACTTTAAAATTCTTGAAGTTGTTGCTTTACTTAGTGGACCCTTTAATCATTTCTTCTGCCCACATTTTTGCAGTTTCCTTATTGCACTTCTCATCCATCAAGTTCTTGCCTTAGTATTCTGACCCCCGAAAGGCCCCTACTCTATCAGGGTTGTGGCAAATCAAGTGTTGCTTCACAAGAACGCCACAAAAATCTTATTAGAAAAATTAAAGATACTTAAACAAATGGAGGGAAATACCAATTCAAATTTGGAAAACTCAATAGCATAATATGTCAGTTCAGCCAGGCATGGTGGCTCACACCTGTAATCCCAGCACTTTGGGAGGTGGGAGGATCGCTTGAGACTAGGAGTTTGAAACCAGCCTGGGCAACATAGTGAGACCCCTGCCTCTATAAAATTTTAAAAATTAGCCAGGTATGGTGATGCACATCTGTAGTCCCAGCTACTTGGGAGGCTGAGGCAGGAGGATCGCCCAGTAGTTCAAGGCTACAGCGAGCTATGATCACACCACTGCACTCCAGACAGAGCAAGACCATGTCTCTTAAAAAAAAAAAAAAGAAAGAAAGAAAGAAAAAAAGATGTCAGTTCTCCCCAAATGCCCAAATATATCAGTCAGGATTCTCCAGAGAAACACAACAAATAGGATATATAGAGATATACAGAAGGAGATTTATTATGCGGAATTGGCTCGCATGATTATGGACACTGAGAAGTCCCATTGTTAGCGTAGGTAGGAAAGTGAGACATGAACAGAGAAGGTACAGGACAGGATGTGTAAACAAATGGCATACTGACTATGAAAACACACTGCAAGATAAGGGTAGCTGTGTCACAAAATGTTAGCATAAGAAAAGTGAGACATGAGCAGAAAAATTATGAAAGCAAACAATATAAACAAATGGTATACCAAGTAAGAAAATACACTGTAACAATAACAAGATAAGGGTAATCACAACTATCACAAGAAACATAACAGAAACAACACAAGACACATTATTCATTACAGTTTCCCCTTCCTCAGTGGGCTTTGGACACAACACATACAGGCCTAACTTATAAGGTGGAAAGCTCCCTGGCCTGACAGCAGGAAGGAGACAACATCTCCCATTGGTCAAGAAAAAAAAAAGAAGAGAGAACGTCATGAAGGAGGAGAAGCCAAACAAGAGTAAAAAGGATGGGACAGAGAGTCCAGTGCCACTGTCCACTGGGACTTGTGCCCACTCCTAACCCCCCCTTCTGGAGTGTACCTTCACTTGATAATCTTTCTTGGCAGTCTGCCTCCATGTCTGGTGGTAGACTTACTTAATAAACTTTGCTGGTTACTGCTTCAAAATGGTCTCTTGCTTTCATTCTTTGATTGAGAGAAGACAAAAACCAAGGAGTTCAACAACTGTTAACACCATGATCTGCTATCTGCAATCTGAAGGCCCAGGAAAGCTGGTGGTGTGTGTGTAATTCAGTCCAAGCCTGGAGGCCTGAGAACCAGGGGACCGAAAGGGTAATCTCCCAGTTCAAGTCCAAAGACCTGAAAACCAGGAGCACAATGTCCAAAAGTAGGAGATGATAGATGTCCCAGCTGATGCAGAGAGAGCAAATTTATCCTTCCTTTCCTTTTTGTTCTAGTCTGGCCTTCCACAGATTGGATGATGCCCACCTGCATTGGTGAGGGTGATCGTTTTTACTCAGTCTACTGATTCAGATGCTAGTCACTTCCAGAATACCCTCACAGGCACACCTAGAAATAATGTGTTACCAGCTATCTAGGGATAACTTAGCCCAGTCAAGTTGACGCATAAAATTAACCATTATACCAAACTAACCTATAAATTCAGTGCAATCACAATCAAAATCCAAGCTGAGTTTGTGTGTCTATATGTGTGTGTTCAGAAATTGTCAGAATGATAATAAAATGCATATTGAAATGCAAATGGGTATAGCATACCAGAAAGAACATGGATCTCCCGAGTTCAAATCCTAACTCCAATACCTATCAGCTAGGTCAATTGGACATGTTGTTCATCACGCTAAGCCTTGTTTTTTTGGTTTTTGTTCTGATTTTATTTTTCTTAAAATATACACCACGGAATCATGAGGTAAAATGAGACAATGTATGTTAAAAACATGGCACAATACCTAACATGAAGTAGATGCTCAATGAATGATAGGCAGTATTGATAGGCATCAAGATTTAAAAATTAGTATCAGCGAAATTAGTGTCAGTGCTAAACAGTATACCTAGAAGTATCAGAGACTTATGTAACTTTAAAACTACAAGAGAGAGAATCCAACTTGGGTTTCTCTTTTCTAAACTATCCTTCACTCTCCAACACCCTGCAGTCTAGCCATCCAGTTTCCAGAGCAACAAGTCTGGATATTTAAATATGGGAGCCATCAGCATCCAGGTATCATTTAAAACTATAAACTGGTCAAGTTCCCATTGGGATAAGGATAGATATGACGAGAGGTTGTAAGAGGCAGAGGAAGCAGCAAGGTGGGAGAAAAACCAGGGAATGGTGTTGGTATTAGAAGGAGGTTGAGTGTTCCTGTTTGTGCTGGAAGGAAAGTAAGGTGTTGATTCAAATTTTCTAAACCCCTTTTGAAAGAGACTTATCAAATTATCTCCTAAAACACATCTGAATTCAACATATTGACACCCAGTCTGTACCAACCATCAAGCTAGGTACTGGGAACATAAAAATAAAAAGATACTTTGTTTAAGATCAAATTTTCTATATAAAGCCTAATACTTTTCAGTGCCATGAATTACTGCTGTTCAACAGTATACAATCCTGAGAGTCCAGGAGGATTGCTCTTCCCTACCCCCTTAAAGTTAGAGGTGGCTTTGAGCACACAGATAGAGACCTGGCATATTTTATTAAATACTTGTGGATGTCTGTGGTCAACCATGGTTGAGCTGCATATAGCTCTCTCATCTCCTACCATGCTGAGATCCATAATATGTGTTGAAATAGAAGTTCCATAAAATTACAGAGACTTGGAATAGTGGGCCAATAAAGAACAGCTGCCCTGGAGGGTTGCCCTAACCACCAGTAGATTTTTCATGACAGACAAATAAACTTTTTTGTGTCATCAGTGTGATTTGGGGATTTCTTGTTACTGCAGCAAAACCTCACGTATCATGACTGATGTAGCTCTTCTGTAGCTCTGTTTGTTGCTATTATAAAAATGAATGCTTTCTTTCACTCTTGCTATTTCCTTTATCTAAAAGGAGGACCCATTTTGGCTCTAGGATGTATGTTTGGCCTGATTAGGGTACAAGGAGACAGGGTTCTCTTTTCCTCTGTCTGGTTTTATGTGAGTCTAGAGCCATAGACATAGATTTGGAAGTCAACACCACTAAGGAAGTGGTTAAATCCAAGCAAGTGGATGACATTGTCTATGGAAAGTGTGTTAATGAAAGCATAAGAGGACTTAAGACAGAGATCTGGGAAACAACAGCATTTAAGAGATAAGCAATGGAAGAAGAAAGAACCAAGGAAACAGAGATGATATGTCAAGAGAAAAAAAAAATACTGTGGCCACAGAAGCCAAAGGATGATAAGGTTTCTAGAATAAGTGGTCTACAATTTCAAAAGCAGCAGCAAAATCAAGTAAATTAAGGATAGGAAATGCCCATTAGAAATGGGTCGAACACATATAATCATGACCACCTTGTAATAAAATCACACTAAAAGGGATATAAATGGGTTTTAAAAAGACACAGCCTCTGAAGCACAGAGTTAATGTGAGAATAGACGACAGCAACACATTAGTGTAAAATGGAAAGCAGATATAGGAGTGGTAATTAACCTGGTGGACCAGAGAATGGTAAAAACTAAGCTGGAATGGGACAACTTATTAATAGAAGAAAATTAATTCCAGGAAAGCCTCAAAAGAGTGCAGGAATTGGATGCACCAGGTACCTCTGAAGGTGGAGATATAACTGAACTAACAACAAAAGAACTAGTTAAAATTACTTAAGTAGTTATAAACCCAGATCCCCTCCTTCACCCACGCAGCTGAGAGATTGCCCTTTCCTCATCCCGGCAGAAGTCTAGAAGTTCACCAGTAGGCAGACACTGGGCTTGGGGCACCAGGAACATCTGAGGGCAAAAGGAAGTACATCAAAAAAAGGAAATGAGTGAAGGCCACATACTGACTCATGGACCCCTTGTCACTCTTCTGCTCTGCCTGAAGGACACTGGTAGCCATGCCATTAAAGGATTCCTTTCTGAGCACACAATAAAAGACTTCAGCCAGACCACCTTACAATGGAGCCAGCCAATTAACCAGCCCTGCTAACCACAGTTTATGTTATCTTTCTCTTGAATACAAAATATGAGCCTAGAGCCTAAAATTACTAGACAATTGAAGAAAGCCTCCAAGATAGAAAGACAGAACCCAAATAGCCAGTATTGTTTTGAAAAAAGAAACCCCGAGGACACAGGGAGCAAAATAAAACTTTTGAAAATACGTTAACAGTTTAGTGTGAAGAATCTTAGAAGTAAAACAATAAATGTGTAACATGAACATCTTTGCAAAATAAGAAAAAACTGAATCAATGAAAAAACAGGTGTCTTTAAAAGTAGGAACATCCAGAAAATAAAAAAAGATTTCTTGAAAATTACAAATACGACAGTCAAAATGAAAACTGTAGCAAAAGGATTAAAAGATAAAATTGAGGAAATTTACTTTAAAAGTAGATGGTACATAATATAAGATATAGAAAATAAGTGACGAAATCGGAGAACCAGGTCAGGAAGTACAAGACAGTTGAAGAAGATAAAATAGTTTTGAAAATGTAAGGGAGAAAATTGCCAAAGAAATGTTTGAAGGAAAGTTTTCAAAAGTGAAGGTCATTTGTTCCCAGATTGAAAAGGGTTCAGAAAACTGGATGAAAAAATGACCCACTCTAAAGCATGACACGATGACATTTCAGATCACTAGGGACAAAGAAAAAATTCTATGTTTCTAGGAACAAAGTCAATGGTGGGGGGCAAATGAGTGTCAAGGGAAGTTCATGTAAAAAGGATCCCCTTTCAGAACAGTCTCATACATCTCAATAGCAATGCTGGAAGCCAGAAGACCATGGAGCAAAACTTCAAAATTCTGAGGAAAATTACTTCCTATCTAGAATTCTAACTCCAGCGTTCTAGTGTGAGGGCAGATTACAATGTTTTCAGATGTCAAAGTCTCAAAATTTTTGTGTCCTATGCTTCATTTCAGGATCAAACTGGAAGATGTGCTCCATCAAATTGGAGGAATAAACCAAGAAATCCAGGAATGGGATCCAACACAGGAGTGAGGCAAGAAGAATGGATGGCAAAGGAAAATTACAGGGCGACAGTTGTAGAGAGAGCAACCAGTCTACCTGGGAGCAAGGCAATTGAAGGTTTGGAGAGATGTACCTCTAACAAAGAGATGGACGTAATAGATTCATCTGATGTGTTTGAAAATATAGAATGGAAAGTTACATTCTGGGGGAAAGTCTGGGGATGGATTAGTAATAGGTACTTACAAAACTAAGCAAACAAAAACTGAGGCGATTTTGAACTCCGGTAAATAAAAATTCCATTAGAGAGGAAAGAGAACACATTAAAATGTCACAGGTAAGTAGTATTTACAGGATCACAATATCACAGAATATCGATTCAACCAAAAGTGATGATATATCTAAACTAGGCAGATAGGGGAAGGAAAGTGTCTTAGTCTTCTCAGGTTTCTATGATAAAATACCTAGACTTGGTGGCTTATGCAACTGAAATTTATTTCTCAGAGTTCTGGAGGCTGAGATGCCCAAGGTCAAGGTGCTTGTCAAGGTAGGTTTTACTCTGAGGCTTCTTCTCTCAGCTTATAGGTGGGCTC
>RJWJ010041687.1:0-13402 GCA_004363605.1 Indri indri | reverse complement strand
AAGAGCTATCTACTGATGATCTACTAAGCGTCAAGCACCGTTGTAAACAGTGGGGATATGGTAGGGAAAAAAGCAGGCAAACTTCTTCTTCTCATTAGGCTTATGTTCTTTGGCAGGAATCAGACAATAAATAAATGAGTATATGTTGGGTCAGGTGGTGATAAGAGCCAGGAATTAAAATCAAGTGGGACAAGGGTCTAGAGAGTGACAGGGAAGTGCTATTTTAGGTAGGGTTATCAGCCAACACCCGTCTGCCACCTGGCTTCTTGCATTAGGTTTCTAATTGATCTTCTTGCTTTTATCCTTGCTTCCCTAGTTACTATTCACACAGCAGCCACTCAGAATAAGTTAGATCACATTTTTCACCTACCAAACCCTGCAACAACTTCTACGTATAATGAAATTCATAGTCCTCTTAGCTTGTAAGACCCCACGTGATCTTTCCCCTTTTTACCTCTCCGACCTTATTTTCTTCTTTCCCTTATTTACTGCACTCCAGGCACTTTTCCTGAATATGACACGGAGGCCCCCACCTCAGGGCCTCTTATGCTGGCTTTGCTGTGCCAGATACATGCTTCCCTGTGGTACCCTCAGCTGATGCTCCCTTGCTGCATTTGGTCTGCTTCACACCTCCTGAGAGCGGCCTTCTATGACCATTCTATTTAAAGCAGCATCCCACCTTTACCCTCCCTCTCTTCTCTGCTCCATTTTCCCTCGTAGTACTTATTCTCTCTTGTCTTTGTGTTAAAAATCTGTTTAGAGGGTGTATGAGAAAATTCGTGCCCCTAGAGCAGGGCTTTGGGCTCTGTACTCACCATTGTATCTCCAGCACCTAGAATCATGGTAACCTGTTGCAAGAGCCCAACAATTATTTGCATCATGAATGAATGAATGCTTATGCTCTAAAAATGAACTACTGAATAAAGGGCTAGAGAATAGTAGACAGAAAGGTGTCAAATGCTTTGGAGGTTTGAAAAATGATCCTATGTACTAGTGCTTTTCCATGATGCTAATTCTTCTCCTAAGGTCACATGGTTCACCCAGCGGTAGAACCATTCCCAGCTACAACCTAATCTCAACTCCTTTTCCCCATCTTTGCTTACGCCATAGCCTTTACCAATGAACGTAAGTGCATGCTGTGTAGCTGCGTATTCTACATGTGAAATTTTGGCAATTACATTTCTAATTTCTAAAATATTAATATTTAAATTGGGTTGGTTTATGACCATATTCTTTCTTTTTTAAACTGCAGCATCACCAAATCCTCCAAAAGTTGGACCCATGGAACTGGCTGTTGTTATCACTGTGCCTGTTTGCCTCCTGTCCATAGCTGCCATGCTGACAATATGGGCATGCCAAGGTCGACGGTGCACCTACCGGAAGAAAAAGAGACCAAATGTGGAGGAACCACTCTCTGAGTGCAATCTGGTAAACGCTGGAAAAACCCTTAAAGACCTGATTTATGATGTGACCGCCTCTGGTTCTGGCTCTGGTATGTGCACATAATCCATTTTTCAGTAAGAAATCTCTTATTTAAAAATAAATAGTCTGGGCATGGTGGCTCAAACCTGTAATCCCAGCACCTTGGGAGGCTGAGGTGGGAGGATCACTTGAGCCCAGGAGTTCAAGACCAGCCTGGGCAACATAGTGAGACCCCATCTCTAAAACAAAATTAAAAAATTAGCCAGGAGTGGTGATGCATGCCTGTAATCCTGGCTACTCAGGAGGCTGAGACAGGAGGATCACTTAAGCCCAGGAGTTGGAGGATGCTTAAGCTATGATGAAGCCATTGTACTCTAGCCTGGGCAACAGAGTGAGACCCTGTGGCATAAATAAATAAATAAAAACATTTTTAACCAAACAAGGGCCGAAAATTATGAATTTCATTGTTTAGAGTGCTTGATAGGGTACATGGTAAGCTCCAGCATAGAAACTTCTTTTAGGATTTGATGCAGAGAAAAAACTGTCAAGGCCTAAAGAATTAAGTCTTCTCAATTGCCTTTTGTAGCATTAGGTGTTCAAACTCTCATTTTCTCATTCCTTCCGAACTTATTTCTGAAGCAAGAAAGCAGTTTCTCTTCTCTGCTCCCTACCTTCCCCCATTATGGTTGGTAACAATCACCGTTGCTTTCCTGGTAGTGTTTGATGGATACAAAGTAGTTAGGGTTATTATATTTAAGGTGTTGAGTTCTGGGGAAAAGATGTTAATTTCACAAAGAAGTGTTCTTCGAGCACTTTTGCTCACGGTTATGAAGGTCTTCAGAATCTGTGCACCCCCTGGGAAGTCTGTGTGAAGTTAACAGGGAGCTGACTTGAAATTAAATCAGGAATATGTTCTTAATGCATAGAAATAGAAGATTAAAAGGAGCAGCACAGCCTTCCTGTTCTGGCTTTTGGTGCTTGAGGTTATATAACTCTCTTCCTCTTCAGTGGAACTGCAGAACCCCTGGTGAAGCAATTCGAAGTACCAGGGTATATTATGGCCCAAATGAGCCTTTCTTATAGCACAAAGCACTTGAAGGTTTTGTTTTGTGTGTGTGCTTTGTGGGAGGGGGGTTAGGTGACAGCCAATTATCCCACTAAGAACAAATTCCCTAAAATGGTAGAGGATTCCCTGATTTTACATATATTTCCAGAAATCTCGCCAGCACTTGGTTTGCAGAAATATGAACAAGGATAAGCCTAGATGAGCCACTTCAGAAGCCCCTGCATCCCTTCCCATTACTGGAGCATCATTAAGGTTGTAACCCAACATTCTGAAGCACTCCCTTGCTGCTGGCCCTTGGAAGCATCCAGGCAGGCATAATTGATGGAGGCAGCAACAGAGGGGCGATACATCTATAGGAGTATCCATGTTTAACATGAGACAGCTTTGGGTTCATCGGAAAAGAGAAGCATAATTATGGCATCCAGAGGGCCCAGATATTTTGCTGCTTCTGGGGCAGATCATTTGCCCTCTCACTGACCAAAGTCTAAATGTTTACACCATCACTGTATAAATTAAATGGCATGTTTTTCAAAGGAGGAATGCTGGAAAGAAAACCTCCAAACTACAAAGTTTACAAAACTGGAATCCAAATTAAATTATTGGCTAGAAGGCTAGCATTCTTTCTTTAAAAATAAAACTTGTTAGGAGTCACTACTTTTTCCTTCTTCGAATATTACATTTTGAGGCCCACTATGTCCTAATTTCTTGCACACAACATTCTAGGCACAGAGAGCTCTGATTTGTACCATTTCTTGAAACCTTACACGACTTCCTAATGAGGTTTAAATAGTTAAATAACCATCTACTTAATCCCCACCAAAATATTTTAGTTCATTTGAAGATGTTAGGCAGAAATATGTATTTTGGAGCCACTTCTTAAACATATCTAAGATGACCAAGGGTTTTCCTTTCAAATAAAAGTAATACCTATTTAAAAACTGAAGATTGGATATTTAGTTTAAGAAAATAGTCATGAGCCAGGACATAAAATCAAAATTCAACCTTAAGTTTTGTGGTGTTTTTGTGCCTCTTTAAACCTAAGTCTGGATTTACTGACTCCTGGACTCTCTCCTTTTTCATATTATTCTAAGATCTCTCATAAAAAGAAAGCAGTGAATGTACCTAAGCACAGATGATTTCTTTAAAGACCAATTTGAAAGAGTTTTAAGCACATTTTTCCCCGAAACCGGTTGCATATGTTTGTCAGTGACCACTGGCTGAAAGTAACTACTCCCTCTCTGCTTTCGATGATCAGAGGGTGAGTCTATCTGCAGTAAGACTTCAGTCACAAACCCTCGCTAGGCAGGGAGTCGGCGGCTCCGCTTCCCTCTGCTTTTCTTAATTGGCCAGTGATCTTAAAGGTGAGGCACCTTTGTCAGATGCTGAGAGACAAAAACTGTGAAGCTTATTCTTGACCTGGTCAGAGGAAAATTTCAAAGACTTATAATACCTGCAAGACAGGAAAATGGACTGATGTTTTACTGGACTATGTTTAGAGTGGATGGTGTCGCAGGTGGCTTCCAAGAGACTGGGTAGATTGCTGATTTCCTCTCATGGTGTAACAATTCTGACCGATAGTGACATTACTGAAAGGTACCTTTTCACAAGACAGGCGTCGGCTTCTACAACTCCTGGGTAAAAAGATTAAAATGAACCTACAGGGAGAGGCAAAGTCCATGTATTTTGAAATGAAACCACTTAAGCATGTAACACAAGAATTAGATTCATTTTGTTGTTTTGAAAGATATTGAAGCAACTCTCATTGAGTTTTACTCTCAGTGTAATTGCTTTATATGTTGTTGTCTTTCTTTGTCCCTGATCTGTGCCTTTGAGCATGTGCTTGATCAATTTGCACTTTGAAAACATTGGCTTATCTAGTTGTCTATCCATTTATTTGTCGTGTTGTTGGTGGTGCCAGTTGGTGATTGTGTGTGTGTGTGTGTGTGTGTGTGTGTGTGTGTGTGAGATCGTGGGGTAGCAGGAGAAGGGGAGAGACTAACATTGAGATTTGGCATAATAATTGTTGGTATAACTTTTAGTTGTGGTCAAATAGTAAAATTGACTGTAGCCTACAAAAACAGTCCTTATAATTTGCTGCTAGAAGTCTTCCCCACAGGGGAGAACTGCAATCGTATTCATTGAATGGTGAGAGAGCAAGAGTTTGGACTGAAGACTGGTGTTTTAGTTCTAAGTTTGCCTCTCACTAACGGGATAATCCCAGGCGAGTCTTTGATTACCAAGGGGCCTCGCAGTTTTCCCATCTCTAAAAGGATGGAATTGAACCAGATGATTTGGAAAGAACTTTCTGGCTCTGTGGCTTTGTGATTAATTGTTGAAACCCTTAACAGCAAATTTATAGTCTGTGCTTATTTAGCTATAGTGGGTGGTTCTCATGAACATGAGAACATCCGAATAAACACTGACTTGTTTTAGGAGCAAGGGCCAAAGCCTTCATAAGCTGTAGGGTTGTTGCTCTGAAGGTTTCCCAGCCATCTGAGGATACTAACAATAACTAAGCATGACTTTCCAGAATAAATTTATGCTGCAACCTCTTTAATTATTTTTCCTCTGATTATAAGAGTAATAAATACTCATTGTGGAAATTAAGAAAATGTAGAAAATTAGGAAGAATATCACAACTCACCCCAAATTCCACCAAATAGAAATAATCATCATAGCATTTAGCATATTTCCTTTTTAGTGTTTTTTTTTCTGTGCATATTTTAAATACCTAGGTACACTTACTTATATGGATAAAATTTACTATGCTGTTTTCACTTAACATGATAGCAAAAGTATTTTCCCATGTCATTAAGAAATACCTCTTTATAAGTAGCATTATCATTATTGGCTCTAAATAATCCATTGTAAGATTAACATGATATTAACCATTATTGAGCATGTAATACGCTGGTTCCTATGCTGGGTGCTTAACATGCGTGTTAATTCTCATATCATCCCTATGACATAGGTAATATTTATTATGCTCAGTTCTTCAGATGAGGAAGATGAAGCTCAGAGAGATTAAATAACTTGCCCATGGTTGCCAGGTGGTACAGCTCAAATTTGAACCCAGGTCTTTATTTGTCATCTCAATGTCTGCATTATATTTCATAATTTTTCTACTACCCAATGCTTTTCCTTATTTTTACCTATAAATAAAAATAATAATGTATTAAACATTTTGATTTAATGTATAAACTTTTCTGCATTTTGCATTAAATCTTTAGGACAGAATTCTAGAGGTGGGCTTACTGGTTCAAAGACTGTAGATATTATATATACACTCAGTATACATTTTCATTGAAATTTTTTTGGTCCACAGAAAATATCCATTTGATATTTTCTACGACCGTATCTTGCTTTTAGTGTAACATCATTACCTCATTTGATCATTAAATTTGATTCTTCACACTTTCCAATTTTAACTTGGTTTTGAAAAAATTCACAAAGAATTCTTTTGCTTTCCCAGTTGTACCAAGAACCATACATATTATTTTAGAGGCTAACAATTTTTTTTTTTTTTTGCTTTTACTCTTGTGTCTTTAGTAACTTGACTGGCTTTGATGAGCAAATGAAGGAGATTTGCAGCAATTCTTGGAAATGAGATATCTGCAGCAGCAGGCTCTGTTCAAAAAATTTTTACTTGTGAATATGAAAAGAGAAATTCATATTCATAATTTGAAGTATTTTTTGAGCATGCTTTGATATTAAAGGTTCGGTATAATGGTGCTTATTTCTTCACAATCAATAAAATTATTAAAGTGCTTAAATGTTGGCTTTCTTATGTGAAAATAGCCATCATCATGACAGTTCTTTTCTGGCATTTGTTTTTAACCATCAATTCCTTCTCTTCTTTGGTTAGGTCTACCTCTGTTGGTTCAAAGAACAATTGCAAGGACGATTATACTTCAGGAAATAGTAGGAAAAGGTAGATTTGGTGAGGTGTGGCATGGAAGATGGTGTGGGGAAGACGTGGCTGTGAAAATATTCTCCTCCAGAGACGAAAGATCGTGGTTTCGCGAGGCAGAGATTTATCAGACAGTCATGCTGCGACATGAAAACATCCTTGGTTTCATTGCCGCTGACAACAAAGGTATTTTCAACCTACTTGGGTTTGGCAAGTAAAAATGTTGTTTAGTATCAGATGAGAATAAATAAATTCATCTCTTTGTTTTAATAAAATCTACATAAACGTCTAATTTCTTTATCGAGGAAAGAAAATTTTTTCCTCTTTTCCATAGATAAATTTACATAACCACACCCATAAAGCAGGGCAAATGAGTGATAGGAAAGCATGATGTCCCTATAGCCAGGTCAGGTTTTAAAATGTTTGCTGACTGGTATGGCACAGGAACCAACCAATCAGAAAAGACATTCCAGCTGGAGCAGAGTCCTGGAGAACCCTGCCATGCTAGGTCTTAACTCTAGTTGTTTCTGGGTCATAGAAAGATCTGGAGACATTTGGGGACAGGGACATTTGGGTGTCTAGGGCAAAAGCGTGTCATTGGAAGTACTGAATAGCAGCTGTTCACCAACCAGGATAGTCACATTTCAATATTTCCATAACTGGTACAGACATACAAGTGGATGCTGGCTGAATGTTCACCTTTCCTGGGACTGGATTTTTCTATTTATAACAGGCCTTGTCTTCAGGACACAGGTTTTTTATAAACATTATCTCTTTAGATTGTGTCAAAATGGTGACAAGCAAGACGACTAGTGAAATTTTCTATTAATGTTACTTTGAGCATGATTTATATCTTGGTGTTTAACATTAACAATGCCAAACAGTGTTACTTTTTGAGTTTCATGGAGCAAGACAGAGCATCTACTTTCTGGTATTTAAAATAAGTACTCACAAAATATTGTTATTTATGCTTGTATAATCAGAGGCTGGATATAAAATTTACGGATTGCCTATGTTCTCTTTCTTGTTTTTACAAAGTGATTAGTCACTTAGCTGCTATTTATTGCCCCTAAGAAAGGGAAACAGGGAACAGAAGTGAGGAAAACTTGATCCGGTCAATTTTTAAACTTTAACTCTAGTCAGTAATACTTATGAAGAACTTTGGTGGAGTCAAAGTTGTAAACTCTATCTCAAAATAGGTTAAAACAGATTATCTGTGGATGTCAGGGATCCATCACTGCCTGTAAAAATTAAAAATCTATAGTTATTTTGATCTAAGTATAAACTTGATCATAAAAGTATTTGCTATTAATTAGATGGAGAAGAGAGACTTAGCATGTATTGTACATTTTGGCCATAATTATGTTTATCGATGCTTTGTCATTTTGATTTGCTAACAAGAAACTGAGTAAAAGCATGATGAGCTAAAACAAAAGGTTCTTTCCAAATTCATAACTACGTATACTTTGAAGCATATCCAGCCTATTGAAAATGAGACATTTCTCATTCAGCTGTTAAGAACATTTTCTTTTCCCTCCTAATCTTGAGCTGAACTACCTACTGGTTAGATTAATTATCAGTGCTGCCAAAGAAGTAATGACTACATGGATCCTCTCGATGGGGCTAATTTAATCATAATGTTTATTGGATTATAAAGCAATATGCACAGGAGAGATTATTCTTGATTTTCTCTTCTTCAGTTTGGCTGGTCTACCTCTGCCGTATCCTTACTCGTCAGTGGTTTTTTGCATGCTTCCAAATGGTCTCTAATGTCACTTTTATCTTCGTGAATTCCTTTAACCTTTCGCAACATTCACAGTTTTACTTTTTCGTCCTATTTCTTTGTCAACTGTCTGACAAAGACATTGATGTGAGAGGGCAGGGACAGCCACTGGTGTCAGTCAGGGAGAGATGTGGGAGGAGGGTTAGTTTTCTATGTGGTCAGTTCGTTAATGAACTTTATTATGTTATGTTGACTTTTGCATTCCTAGGGAATTTTATCACTACCTGGATTTGGAAATTAAATATTTGGATAACAAAGAGCTCTTGTACATACAGCACCTTGCAGGAGAGGTTCTTAGCAAATGTTCGTTATAGATCCTTTCCCTGAGTGTCAGAACTGGTCAGGAACTCCCAGGGTCATTGTAGACATTTTATTCCAAAAGCTAAAGTTAGACTCTAGGGAGTCTAATACCTAGAGAAGTTTTAGGCTAATGTCTCTTCTGCTAAAAGTCTTTTATAAGCTGGATTAGCTTTTGGCTAGATGAGGTAAATCATTTGAAAATGTCTAACAGGGGAGGGGAATCTGTAGTCTTGGGGCTACATGTGGCCTTCTGGATCCTTGAGTGCAGCCTTTTGACTGAATCCAATTTTTACATAACAGATCCTTATAATAAAGGGATTTTTTCTGTGAAGTTTGGATTTGGTTGAGGGGATGCACTTGGGGATCTGCAGGGCCCCATGTGGCCTTGAGGCCACAGGTTCCTAGTAATTGTGTTTGGCTCTTACTATAAGCTTTTGGGGAAAATCAATTTCATATTTTGAAAGACAAATAACATGAACATATTTAGAATGTCAGAGCTTTTATGATAGTAATGATACTTTGTGTAAATTTGTTGTATTTATGATCTTTATTGGTACAATCTTTGCTAAAATTTCAGAGTAGCCAGGCACAGTGGCTCACACCTGTAATCCTAGCACTCTGGGAGGCCGAGGTGGGAGGATCGCTTGAGATCAGGAGTTCGAGACCAGCCTGAGCAACAGTGAGACCCCGTCTCTACTACAAATAGAAAGAAATTATCTGGACAACTGAAAATATGTAGAAAAAATTAGCCAGGCATGGTGGCACATGCCTGTAGTCCCAGCTACCTGGGAGGCTGAGGCAGGAGGATAGCTTGAGCCCAGGAGTTTGGGGTTGCTGTGAGCTAGGCTGATGCCACGGCACTCTAGCCTGGGCAACAGAGCAAGACTCTGTCTCAAAAAAAAAAAAAAAAAAAAAAAGTTCAGAGTAATTTATAACACAACACTGAGCCTAAGCCCATCTCTCAGTAGTTTCTCCTGTAATGTGGTTGCTGTTGCCAGCAGGTATTGATATAGAGCGAATAAGAAAGGAATCGTTCAGTTGTTGGAATCACAGCCTCACAACTTCTTATTTCTATAGTGGATACGTATAACAGGTTCTAATATATCAACATCTTTAGGATTTCATTGAGACTTTTTCGTTTGTTAACTTGACTGTAATAAGCATTTCCACTGAAATAACTAACTTTGCTTTGTTAGCAATACAGATTAACTTTAAATACCGACATTTGTTAAAGCTTTTGGCTTCTTTCTCAATATATATTTACAGCAACAAACTTATGTTTTCCTGTCAGATAATGGAACTTGGACTCAACTTTGGCTTGTATCTGAATATCATGAACAGGGCTCCTTATATGACTATTTGAATAGAAATATAGTGACCGTGGCTGGAATGGTCAAACTGGCACTTTCAATAGCCAGTGGTCTAGCTCACCTTCATATGGAGATTGTTGGTACACAAGGTGTGTATATCCTTCTAATATTTTTTCTCTTTGACTATGAGGATAGAAACACTTAGTTGTATTTTAGTGTTTAGTTGTATTTTAGTTTATTACGAATAATTACGAATTGTAAAGAAACACTAAGATACTTTATAAAGCTGAAGGTTTTGGCATTATATAGCCAACTCTCATCTATATACTCACCATTTTGTATATTGTGCATAATAACATTTTAAATATTTTATTTCCCAGTGGTTTTATCTTTGCGATTTAGCGTATATACTGGGAGATCTTGTTTTGGTGGCAAATGGTCTATATTCAGAGAATATCAATAATTTAAATCTTTACCTTTGATAATTAAAAAATAATTGGAAAGGGTAATGTGATTTTGAAAAAATATTTGTGTGTCATTTATTTGCAGGCCAAATAATACCCACTGCCTTTTCTATTTATTGCAGTAACAGAGAGTTGGCTCTGGAGTCGTTAGTCTAGGTAGGGTGATGGCTGTCAAATTTGGACTCATGATCCCTTTGCATTCTTAAAAATTATTGAAAACCCCAAAAGTTTTTGTGTATGTGGGTTATATCTATTACTATTTACCATATTAGAAGTTAAAATTGAGAAATTAAAAAAAGTTATTTATTAGTTTACTTAAATAATGATTAATCAATTAAATGTTAATATAAATAACATAGCTTTAAAACATTGCATCTTTTTTTTAATACAAAAACCAATCTAGTGAAAATAATGGTTTAGTTTTACATTGTTGCAAATCTCTTCACTGTCCGGTTTAACATCTGGATGTTCATACCTGTTCTTCATTCAGTCTGTCCCTGTATGTTGTTTTGGTTGAAATATGTGAACAAAAAGTGGCATCAGACAGATAAGTAGTTGGAAAAGTCTCAAGGACCCCCAGGGATCTTTGGGCCATATTTCAGAACTCTGTGTCTAGGATAGTAGAAGCTTTGAGACTTCTTTTGTAAGAGAGTATTTGCCATGTTCTTGTATGGACATAGCAATGCTGATTTTTTCCACACCTATTAAAAATATTTATTGGTGGGTACTAAATGTCACCTAGTGTTCTAAGCATTAGAGGCACGGTGAGGAACAAGACGGAGTCACTGCCCTCCTTCAGCTTACAGCTTAGTTGGGAGAGGCAGGTGATTAAACATACATGAATAAACAAGATAATTTAGATAGTGGTAGAGTTACAAAGAAAGCAAATTAGCTCATTTTGACCTAAGTCTTCAAAATACTTTCTCTTGGAGAGACTCAGTCTTCGGTAAGGAAGAAAACGAGTATGATCTTTTTACGTTTCATAGGCAAACCTGCTATTGCTCATCGAGATATAAAATCAAAGAATATTTTAGTGAAAAAATGTGAAACTTGTGCCATAGCAGATTTGGGGTTGGCTGTGAAGCACGATTCAATACTGAACACTATTGACATACCTCAGAATCCTAAAGTGGGAACCAAGAGGTAAGACGACTTACTTTGGTAGCAAACTGAGACTTATGATTGCCCAATAAACATGAATGCCTGGGATGTGGGGAAGGGGAGCAGTTCTGGTCCAAACGGGAAATTATTAGGCCCAAGAAAGCAAGATGTCTTCTCCAGGTCACCAAGAAGTCAGTGGGCACGATGGTTCTAAAGCAAGGAGAGTTGGCATTTTGGGCTATATGGACAGCAGCCATTTAGGTGCAGAGTCCAGTGGAGAGGACTGGTGGAAGAGATTGTGATATCTTACTTTTAGTGCCACATTCTGAGGATGCATTTCCTTACAGATAACAAAAAACTGTCAGCAGTGTGTAGTTCCCCCAAAGCCTTTATATCTATAAATGAACTGAAACTCAGGGCTAGTTCTACATGCGCAAGTCCTAAGCAGCAGATACGGAAACAATATATTAGAATAGATCAATTAGGGACTCTATATAATAAAGACACGAGCTATTATATTCCCTTACTATTTAAAGATATTATGTAACAATTTATGTGTTACCTATAGTTGTACTCATCCTTAAGTCTCCCAAATCGATATGTATAAAGATAATATGAATTTGGATACAATTCCCACTTTCAAGGAACAGACTCTCTGAAGGTTAAGAACAAGCATGATGTAAACAGGGCATACCACCCCATGTGTCAGGACAGGCCTATTAGTAATGGGATTTCTGGTGTTTTTCATATTATGGCCATCCTGTCTGTGGCCATGTGGCCAGCCTACTTCTAATTCCTTTTATTTGAATTTCAGGCCTGTGTTACTTTAGCATAATTCCAGGGTTCTTGACTGTGAAATCAGGAACAGACAGAATATTTTCCTGGAGCTATTAAAGGCCCTTGAAGGTAGAGAATTTCTAAGCTGGTAGACGTAGCCTCCAAGCCATGTTTGTGATTCCGGGACAGTGTCTGTGAGTCCCTTGCGTGGCTCCCTAGGAGACCTTCCTGAGGCCCCAGGAACATTTCAAGGCAGTTTACTCAGACTGGTAGCCCTAGGGGACTTTTCTTCTTTTCCCCACAAAAGAAAACCTTCACTTGCTCATCTGCCCCACATCCGGGATCCTCAAGGAAGCTTCAGATGCTGGATTCCTTAAGAGGATCTAACACTTTTTAAAAAGCTTGGAAGGATGTTGCCTCCTCACTTCAATTCTGGGAAATCTCCAGAATCTTCCTAGGACAGCTAGGAGGCTCAGTCAGGTTCCATGGACTGTAGATTTCTCCCAATTAGTCCGGATCAAAAAAGGCTGTAATTTTCTTGGAGCCAATGTGTAATATAGTTGTTCATTCGGAGGTGGTATCAGTGGAATGCTGCTGAGCCCTGTAACAGGTTTGGGCCACCACAGTGAATAAAACACACTCTGCCCTCAAGGAGCTTCCCACGGCAACAAACTACTGGTGGAAATGGAGTTCCGTCTCTCTTACTGAGTGCTTTGCTCATTGGATTCCCCTCCAGCTTGTGCTTTCCAAGTACCGGGCTCCTGGCACAGCTGCTTTAACACTGAGTGAAATGACCTCTAGTTCTATTTAAAAGTCTTTTAATTGTTTGACTCAATAACTGTGTTATTTACTTTTGTTCCATTATAGTGCATCAGACCTACCTTTAAAATTGATATAAACTATCTTAATTTATATTTTACGTCAGGATTGATTAAGGTTGTGTTTTACTGAGCTGCTATAAAGTCATACACAGAGTCTGAAATGTGCATGTTTTTGAAGGTATATGGCTCCTGAAATACTTGATGACACAATGAATGTGAATATCTTTGACTCCTTCAAACGAGCTGACATCTATTCTGTTGGTCTGGTTTACTGGGAAATAGCCCGTAGGTGTTCGGTTGGAGGTAAGATTTTGAAAATATTCTTTGTGCCTGCCTTTCCTTGGTACTCTGAATTCAGGATGTGATTTTCCATCTTTTTTTACTAAGCACCATATTGAATCATTTCCATATATTTAAGAGAATACCTTTTGGTGTTATCTTTCCAGTG
>RJWJ010041686.1:0-14101 GCA_004363605.1 Indri indri | reverse complement strand
CTATGTAAATGAAAATGGTCATGAAGACTGAAATTTAGCAAGTGATAAAATGGGGTTAATATTTACCTATTTGCCATGTTGTATGTAGATACACATATTGCACATATGTTTATGTATGCATATATTTATAAAACACATATCAATATGGAAGAGGGAATATCATGTGACAAGCATCTTGGAAAAGATAGGAATATGGTAAATTCCGCCCATTCTCTGACAAAGGAAACACCAAAAAAAGACCAGGTTCTTGGTGGGAAGATCACAAGTTTAATTTCATAAGCACATGAAAAGTTGAATCCAAAGTGCTTTAGAGGTATCTGAAAGGAGATATAATAAGTAGTCTTTTGGACACATGCATTTAGAGATCAAAGGAAATGTCTGATCTAGGGATAAGAATTTGAAAGTCACCTGTGTATAATTGGTGATTGAAGTCTTAGCTATCAATGAGATCACTTGGGCAAAGAAAATCTGAGCGAGAGAAGAAAAGAGGCAGCCACCAATCCTTGCAGAATGGATAGGCCGGCTCATGCCACTGAGAAGGGTGGAGCAGAGAGCAGGAAGTGGAACCTGAACTGTGTTGGGGACAGAAGCCGAGGGAAGAGATTACTTCAAGAAGAAGAGATGGTTAGCAGTGCCAAAAGCTACAAGCAGGTGCAATAAGATAAGAAATGTATCCATTAGATTGAGTAACGTAGAGGTCACTGGTATCATGAAAAGAGGTGTTTGGGACAGAGCCGGATGAGGGTAGGTTGAGAAGTGAATGGGATAATAACGGTGAAAAGGCACCATCTTGCTGTCGCTCGTCCTCATTCTCTCCCTCCTTCTCGGGTTCAAGGATACAACGAGTCAAACCATATGATTCTCCATTTTGCTCACTCACTTTGAGAGAGCTTCGGATGTATCATGAGGTGTCCGAGAAGAACCCATTTTCCTCCTGGGCTGACAAAAGAGGCAGAAAATGTGACTCCAGCTCTTGCTCCAGGTCTTCATCTGGAAGTGATGTTTGCAGTTGGGAAAGCCACTGAGGAAGTGGGCCACAGGTCCTCATTTTGAGACGGCAAAGAGATTTGGGGAAGTACTCACTGTCTCACATAGTGAAGACCGAACCCCTATGTCCCTGTGTCTCTGGTGGCACTCAGGTCCAAGAGGAAGTGTGTGGCGGGTGTGCTCCCCACCGAGAGGCCACAGGCCTGGTGCACTGTGGCGAGGGTCTGGCATTAGTGCAAAGTTAAGTCTCCTCTTGATTTTTGCAACTGACCAGAGCCCACGGAGGCCCAGATTTCATGTTTGCAATCTCAAATTTGGACTTACGTGCTTGGCTCTAACTGAGGCAGCACACACAATCTCAGAAGTACACACATAGGATTGGAAAGAAGACATCTGAAAAACGTAAATCTGCATTCTATTCCCTGTCACCTCGGGCGGGCTAGTGGACTTTTCTGCCTCAATTTCCCTGTCTTTGAAATATTGATAATATTACCCATCTGATAAAATAAGGTTGATGGAAAAATTAAATGGCATAATATATGAAAAGTGCTTTGAGCAGTGCCTAGTATATAGTAAACACTCAATAAAATGTAAGCTGTTAATATTTTTATCACTACCAGACACTTATGAATAGCATGATTATATTACATTGCATTTCTCATATGAAGCATTAATTGGTTAAATTTAAATATTTTTAAAATACCATAATTTCTGTGTCCTTGCTTTGACATTTCTTTATTTTTTAATATATCAGAACTTTAAAACAATCCAAGTGTGTAGCACTGCTCTCCACTTATGAGTGGACTTGGCAATGATCACTAAATCAGAACTGTGTATAGATATTGAATGTGAGAGAAAGAGGTGATGAGAAACTCTCTCCCTGTCTTCACAATTGCTAAAGATCACTTAAATTCTCAACCTTTATTTTTCTTTGAAAGGCACTTGATAAGGTGATAACATAACTATTGCTGCTACTGTTGATGTCAATGTCATTGTTATTTAAACATCCAGCACTGGTTGGAAACTGTCTTCAGACACCAGATAAATAAATACACAAGGCCAGCTCTTAGCATCTCTAGGCAAAGGGGATTGGTGAGGGTTGCTTTGTGAATTTCTAAATAAAAAATCAACCTACAGAACTGTAGCACACAGGAATATTAACGGTTCTGTTGCTTATCAACTAGAATTAGAGCTTGGAGCCCAAGGTTGAAGTCTCTGGAAAAAGGAGGGGAAAAAAGCTCCTCATATCTAGCATGATGATCAGGCAGAAAACACTCACTTTTCACAGGACAAAAAGAAGGAGAATTGCTAAAAGAAATTAATTACTGGACGTGATTATTCATACCAGATGAATTAGTCTTTGGAAATTCAGAGCTGATGGAATATATATTTTAAGAGCAATGACAGCTTTGCTACTTTTTAAATATTGTCTAATAAAGAAAATATTCAGAGCGAGTGATGGTATTTCTGAGCACCAATTAATTTCTTCTAAAAGCCATTCTAAATATCCGACAGATATTGGCACCCACCCTGGACTAATAAGGGAACAAACAGGGGACTTAGCAAAGCTAAAGCTTAAGGCTATGACAGGAAAAACTAGTTCACAGTGAATTCCACAGGCGCAGGTAGGGAAGGAGGAGGAAAGCAGGACAAGCTCATGGTCGGGAGCTCTGGGCCAGGGAGCTGTGCCTTAACAGAGTCGTCCTCTCACAGATAATTTTAATCGCAAAAAATTTCATTTACCCAGAGGGTAGGTATTATATCCCCATTTAAAAAATTAGAAAACGGAGACGAAGAGACTGTGTGCGACTTGTCCCAGGTCACACAGCTGGTAATTCGGTAGGGGTGGCTGTGGGCTGGGGTGAAACCCCACGACACTCCTCATCGTGCGTGGTCTTCTCTGCTCCACCCAAGCCGTCTCTCACCCCGCAGCTGGGTACCCCGCCTCCACCCTCGTCTGGTTATCTAACCATTCTTGGAGGTGTTATTTAATCAGAGAATTACAAAGGCAGATTACGTGAAAACGGTTGAATCTGCATCACGCGAGAAGACCAGGTGCTGTAGACTCTTCCATTAACTTAAGCGTAGTTGTTATTACGATCTTGGGGACATCATTTGCCACGTTGCTTTATTGTAAATCAGTTAATCGACTGGCACCTAGCTTGGTTATGAAAGGGCACAAACAGTTTAACAAGCTAAAAATATTAGGGAGGTAGCAGAGGGAGCAAAAATAAGACATGAGAAAAAGCTCAGGAAAGGACAGCAATTCTCACTGATACTCGGCCAAGGACGTGACTTCGCTCGGCTCGACGCCGCGCCTCTTCCTCCATTTCCCGTGGGATGCCACCGCTGCTCCTGCGTGGGCGTCACCCCGTCCTTATCACAGGCGGTGGCAGCACAGGGATGGTTGCTTCCTGTTTCCTTGAACAGGAGACTTACAACCAGTGAGAGAGAATGGTTCATATCTACAGATAAAATAGATCGAAGTTCAAAATTGCCCCCATACTGTTAAAATATTGATTTATCTCCTTTTAATAATACCTTTTCTATATATATGTATAAACTTTTCTGCAGATTCAAAATGATACCATATACATAATTTTATATTCTGCTCTGTTTTCCTCAGTATTGTTACTGCATGAAAAATTCTATGAGAACAGTTTGGGAAACAAATGTAATTAGTGTTTTGTTTTTTGTTTAATTGTGAAACAGGACATTCCTATGGAAGACAACGCAGGAGTCTGCAAGGGTCTGGGCTCTCCCCACCCACGCCCAACCCTGTCCCTCCCCAGCACACTTTGCTAAAATGCTTGTGGGGCCGGAACAGCACCTCTGGCTACTGGGGTCAGTCTGACTCTCTGGGCCTGTCCCTCGCTGGCCGTGTGCTACTGTAGCTGAGCTACAGAAATGGATGAGAGAACTTGCATGTGACTTCTCTTGATCGAAAAATGAATTTACTCCCTAGCCAGAGACATTTCTTTCTTGATGGTTTTTGTCTAACTCTGTGAAATATTCCGCCTCCTCCCTGGTACCCCAGCTGCCAAAGGTCAGATCTGCTGCCTGGCCATTTTATAATGACCTTAATACTGTACACTCGGAGGGTGTGGCTGGACCTGCTAGTTTGTTCTGCCCTTGGGCAGGGGGACTGTGAGCTTGGTAAGTGAGGCGGTGTATGATTCATCCAAATGCCATGTCCACGTAGGCTGAGAAAAGCAAACTCTGAGCACAAAGACATGGGCTAAGCCTACAGCCTCCAATGTGGCTTGCTCCTGGACTCCTGGCTTCAGTGCTGGGCTCTGTGTCGGACTTCCATTGCTGCCTCTGATGTCCTTTGGCAACTTTCTTGCCTCTTTTTACTTCTCGGTGTTTGGCTGCTCACTCCGATGGCTTTTGGTGTTTTCTGTAATATTACTATGTGAGTCTCCTCCATCCTAACCTCACGGCCACATGGAATTTCAGCTCTGGCCAGGCTAAGCCTATTCTCTCTTTTCTCCCTTTGAGGTGGAGCTGATTCCAACATTTTGCTTATAAAGATTGTCGGGACACTCCTAAGCTACGCAGGGGCAAAGCGAGAAGTCCCAGCCACTCCCCCACTGCTGATGCCTGGGGACTGCAGCATGGCAGGAAGAAAAGACAGTCACCACTGTTGTCCAGAAGAAAGATGAGGAGGTGGTGTGGCTGGCACTGAATTTACATGAGCCACTGCTTAGAGTCTCACCACCATTTTGCCCACATTTCTTCCCTCTGAGTAGTTCTGGGGTAATTCCAGTAAATTCCTAGTCTCCCAAGCCCGAGAGGTAGGAGAGGGGAGGGTGAGCAGGCTGCGCTGTCAGAGTAAGGCAGAATTGAGGGCCCCTCTGTGAAGGCATTCCAGAGCCACAGTTCTCTGTCTCCTTGAGGGGACAGGGCTGTAAGCTGATTTAGCACAGAATTCTGCCAGACTAGCAGCAGGACCAATTCTCAGAAGACTTCAGAGGGTCTCCTCAGGGAGGTCCCTCTGGTCCCTCTCATTCCCTGGTGTTGTGAAAAGGGCAAATTTTCCAGAAGGCAAGAGAATCTGTGTTATTCTATATGACCTTTGTCCCAGAAATTCTACTTCTAGGAATTTACACCATAGGAAATTACTGGGCAAGTTTACAAAGGGCAACTGGATGACTGTAAGAATGCTTACGGCAGAGTTGGACATAAAAGCCAAGACACTTAAAGAAGGAGGGAGGAATAAACACACACACAGAGAGAGAGAGGGGGAACTTTAATGTCCCACAATATGGAATTGGTTAAATAAACCACAGTCCATCTGTAAATGAAATACTATAACATTATGCAACTTTCTAAAATGATTTAAATGTGGTTCCTAGGCTGGAAAATGTTCTTGTTATATTGTTAAGTTAGAAAAAGCAGGTTACCAAACAGTATCCTTTTAAGGATATGCATTAAATGTTAATAGTGGTTTTCTGTGGGTGGTGTGATTTCAGGTGACTTTTAAAAATTATTTTTGTTTATATGCTTTTTTTGAAATCATCTACAAAAACATGCATTACTTCTGTAATTAAAAACAACAGTCAAGGGGGAAAGTAGCTAGGTGAGTCACTGAACATCCCAGCCAGTCTAATCTCATTGTTTTGTGGGACAAGGAACAAGCACCATTGAGACCCAGACATACTGTCCTGCCTTTGAAACAATGTTCTGTCCCCAAATTAGAATGAGTCGAGAAATCGGGATGAGAACCTCATACTTGCCAGACATTCCCTCATGTACGTCCCTGGTGTTGGCAATCCAGCCACCACAGACAACACACCTGGGCGTCAACGGAAAGATGAGTTTTTAAGAGCCCAGAAGGGGGCCCTCTTCTGTTGGCAGAAGCCTCTGCTCTGCCCCACCAGGGGACACACCAGGAAATCTATGGTTCCCTCAGCTCTCCAGCCTCTGCTCTGTCCTGACAGACTCTTTTGTGATTGCAGGAAGAATTTGAAGCTGATTTCCAATCCGCTAATGTCCAGATCCTGTCTACCCTGACCAAACCAAGCCTTGGAGGATCACCTGGCACTGTGTTAAAGGTGCGGTTTCAGGTGTTTTATCCCAAATGGAATCAGCATCTCTGAGGGTGGACCTAGGAATCTGTATTTTTAATAAGCTGCTTGCATGACCCTTCTGCACACTAAAAGCTGGTAGGCGGTTAGGTCACCCACACCCCCTCTTTATGTCCCCATAAGCTCACACCCTGCTGGAGTAGAGAAATCACTGTGTCGCATCATGCTGGGCCATGAGGACGTGGACTATTCAGAACTGGTGAGGAAATCCATGTGCCAGGAGCACCAGGGAAAACACGGGCTGTAGAGGCAGTGGGAGAGACAGGTTGAGCCCATTTTACAGCTGAGAAAATGGAGGAATTAAACTAATTTGTTCATGGTAATATAGGGAATCAGGATCAGAAATAACTCTTCATCTCTTCACCACTAGCACATTGGCTGTGGCTTCTATGCCCCCATCCATATTGCTATGTTCGGCTCTACAACCCCAGAGAAACGGGTATTTTACTACACTAGTTCTTAATTATTTTGATGTCATGAATTTTTTTTGAGAATCTGATGGAATGTTCATGTGCACATGTGCACACATTTTAGGAAAAAATTGTGATGGATCTACTGACCCCCCTGAAGTGCTTCCACAGTTTATAAGATAAAAGCTCCCAGCCCCGAATAAGAGGCAGAGAGAGGCTGGGAGGGTAAGGGTAAGGCTGCAAGGAACTGAAATCTAAGAAAAAGGTTTTCATCGTTACTGGGAGAATGCCTTTGTAAAGGGCAAGAGGAAAACAACAAAACGAGTAGGTCGTGTGATGCCGCTGCCAGCAAAACATCCAAAGTGATGACAGCTGACGTGCTAGTAGTATTTTAGGATCTCTCCTCCACTTGCACATTTGTTACTTAGATACACTGACAAAGGCTCACACTGGAGAATGTCGCCTCTCTTCCCATTGAGGGCCTTCTATTAAGGCAAAACAATAAAAAACTATGGGCCTGGGAAAAACACCAAGCTATTGGTGTGATGAAAACTAGGCAACGTTTATCAATGAAATTGTTCAGTGCCTTTTCCACAGGATTCCAGAACATTCTTATTTGCCTTTTGGTGTAATAGCTTCCCCTGCAAAGTCTCTCTCCCAGACATTACCCCATTGCCTGGGACAGCAACCACCATCAGAGTTTGCCCTGCCTGGCCTCTGCTGTCAGGGCCTTGTTGTGTTAAAATAATTATGATAAACTCACTCTCAATAAGTTACAGTGGCTGTTAATAATGTAATGCGTGGCCCTATTCAGACGACAGCTGAATTGAAGCAGCAATTTCAATGCCTCAACTATGAGAAATGAGGAATGTGAGAACACCAGGGATGAAGATAATGTGGTTCCTTGGCTCTAACTAAGGTCAGGTAGCTTGTGTCTGACAGAGCCAGCCTTGACATCTAGTCTGAGGGGTTTGCGCGGTGGAACGTGTCTGTGTAAAACCTCCCACTAATAGGGACTTAATTGACAAGCTCCCATACTCCCTGTTGTATATAGGAGCCCTGGAAGAAACCTTTAGGGAACCTACTCATCAGCTTCTGTTTTGAATCTTACAAAGTTATAGATTATTATTATTATTATTATTCCTGCTTAACAGATGAAGCTAGTGAGACATCTGTAGTGGAAAGAGCATGAGGTTTGGCACCAGGGAGTTCTGGATTCAGTGGGTCTGAGCCTCAATATCCTTATCTATAAAATGGAAATAACTCTATGCTATCCAAGTTAGTATAGAAATCAATCAGATATTTTACCTACAGTGCCTAGCATTAAGTTAGGTAAAGAGTAGGTGCTCAAAATAGTTTCTTCTCTTAAATAACTGGCTCGGTATTACTTTCCAGGAAAATGGCAGAACCAGGTGTTCCAATGGCCAGTCCAGGAATCATTCCATGCATTTTTTCCTGCCTGGTCTGAGTCTTCGCAAAGCCATTGTGGAAAGAGCTTCAAATTCCCATATGGAGAGTTGGAGATTCACCTTTCATGACAAACGTTCTTGCAGAATTAATTCACAGCATTGCCGAGGTGGGGTAGTGGTGGATGTGAGTGATTTTTTTTTATGGTGTTACAATAATTTATCATCTTCTCTCCAGCAGCCGTACTCTGGCTGGCAGCTCTAAAAACCCTACAGTCAACGAGAGAGCAGTGAACAGAAATATTTTCAAGAGCAGATGGGACGTACCTTCAAAACGCAGGATTGTCCCACTGAAACTGGGACATCTGGCAACCCTAAAAAAGCCCAAACTAGATGAAATAAAAATTATGAGATGGAGAAGCAGAAAAATATGTCTTCGCATTGATTAGCAGGGAATGTAATTAATCTCTTTCAACTCCCTTTTCAGTCCTGTGGTGTAAAACAAGGAGAAATCGCAGTCTTACTGGGTTCCCCTGTGACAATTCTTACGTGATAATTTCAGAGTAGTGTGAATTTTAAAACTTCATAGTAATGCCTCCCCTTCTATTGCTGAGAACTGTCCAGGGAGTGATGAAATTCATGCTGAAACTTCCTCAATACAATGCTTTTCTTATTAGCACGGCCATCAGTGAGGGGGAAGAGTGTTCAGTTTACCAGAATTGGGCCAACTTTTACAGTTTTATTAGGAAATTATAGAAACAAATCTTCCTTTTTGTGTTAGGGGGCTTTATTCCTGATTTCTCTTTTTGAAGAGAAGCAGAACTGCCTCCCCTTCTTTACCCGCCCTGCTCTGCTGGGGTCCAGCCCAATGCCTGAGACATTGTAGGTATGAAGAGTGACATGCTGAGGATCTGGACAGGCCGGAACCCTGGAAGAAGATTAGATGAGGGTTTAGTACCGGAGTTCAGTTTACCATTGCAGATGCACGGGCCATAAAAACAGGGGCAAAGGTAAAAATCGAAGCGATTAATCCTTTTAAAGCCAAATATCTACTCTTTATTAAATTGTTTTTTAAAATATCTATTTCCTCATTAAGTTTTAGTTTATTTTTCCAAATGTTCTCTTCTGCTCACTTCTTGGATTAAAGTGCTATGGATGGAATTGGGCCTCCCTCCATCAATTCGTATGCTGAAGTGCTTACTCCCCATGTGAGGGTATTTGGAAACGGGGCTTTGGCAGGTAACTAGAGTTAGATTGGGTCATGACGGTAGGGCCTTCCCGATGGGATTAGTAGCTTTATAAGAGAGGAAGAGAGAGAGCTCTCTCTTTCTCCCCAAGTTCATGCACCAAGGAAAGGCCATGTGAGAACACAGCAAAAAGGCATCCGTGTGCAAACCAGCAAGGGAGCCCTCAGGAAGAAACCAACCAGTCAGCTCCTGGATCTTGGACTTCCAGCCTCCAGAACCGTGAGAAATAAATTTCTGTTGTTTAAGCCATGCAGCCTGTGGTATTTGGTATGGCAGCCCAAGCAGACTAACATAAGAAGTGACGTTCAGAATGGTTAAACAGCATGCCTCAGGGCACATGGCTACGAAATGGTAAAAGCTGAGATAAGAACCCATGTCTTTGACTCTAAGCCCAGGTCACTTTCCACTACACCCTGGGCTGGCTCCACCCTCATGACCTATCATGCATGACTATGCAAACCACACATGGATATAAGCAGTCCTTTCACCCAGGGGTTATTTTCTGGACCAAACCCACTGATGTTGTGTGTTGGAGGAGAGTTAGAAGACTTGGATTGGCCTCATCCTCCACCACGGCTGTGAAACCAGGCAGCCGACCTTCCTCAGTCTCAGTTTCCTTATGAATAATGGGAACTTGTGAGAATGAAATTGGATGATGAACTTGAAAGGGACTTATGAGCTAAGTACTCGACAAATAGCAAATAGAACATTTTAGTCAGAAAGCTCCTCAGAGATGACACAGCCGATTTTCTCACTTTGTAAATAAGAAAAGTGATAATACACAATGATTTCTGAGGACTGAGCCTGCCAGAGTTACCTCCAGTTCAGTTCTGAGAGAGAACTGCTGAGGGCCTTGTCGATTTGCACGATTAAGAGAGAAGTCAGGGCCAATTTATTTGCTAGGCACAGAAGGCTTCATTTCTAGGGCCCACAATCCTCTCAGGGCCCATCTTTAATTTTTTTTAACATCAGGAGGAAAAAAAACAAACTTTTAAGTCAAATAAAATATCTTAATACATCCTATTAATAGCTCATCTTTATACCAATGCAATTGTAAAATGTAAGTTTTAATACTGTTTATGGAGGAAGGAGCCCACAAAGGCAAAAGTGCCTGGGGCCCACGAAAGTCATATAGCAGGTTTGAGAGAAGTACCAAGTAATGAAAATACTTTTTGCTTCCAAGGGAAACATTCCATTGACTTGAATTAAGTATTGCTCTGTAGTTCTGCAGCCACACTTGGCTCCCTAGTGTTCTCCCAAATGTGCTGCCAATCGTTCTAGTGTTTTGCCTGTTAATACCATTTTCTCTGTCTATGCCATCTTCTCCACCTGGCAAAATCTCTGATGTCACACACCTCTGTGCCTTGGGGAGTCACATCTCAGCTCTTAGTCTCTTGGTTTTAGCCATTTTTATCACCCTATGCCTCTTGTTCCAATCATGTATTCAGTCAGCCAGCCATGTCCAAAATTTGCAGAGTGCCCCTGCGTGATGCATTAAGCTTAGCGGTAAAGAGCAAGGATCCTGCTCTTGACTTTGAAACTTAGTTTTGCCACGAACAAGCTATGCCTAGTTCGTTAACATCTTTGCCTCAGTTTCTTCATCTGTAAAATGGGAATGATGGTAGTATTTACTTCTCAGGATTCTTGCGGAGATTATTTGAATACTCATGCTCATACATGCTGCTGAGAACACAGTAAGCACCGGATAAGGACAGATATTATGGTTATTTATTGTCCTTAATATTATTATTGTGTATCAACTTCTAGACCCTAAAGACACAGAAAGCTCTTTAAAGAACTCACAGTCTAATGGGAAATAAGCATGGAAACAAGATGAATTAAAATATGTATTTCTAAGGTTTTTTGAGAGTGCAGACTCTCCCGAGCTAGAGGCAGTTGGGAAAGGCATTTTAATAGTGACGATGTGATACTGGATCTTCGAGAAGGTAGCGGTTCTTCAGGCTTATGAGAGGGTGGCTTTCCAGGAAGAGTTTGCACTTAAATAGCCCCCAAACAGCAAGTTACGTTTGGAGACTGCTGGGGATAGTGGGGCCAGACATAAGCCTCTTCTGGGAGAGGAGTGGGAGATGAGATGAAAGATACAGCTGAGCCAGACTTGGGTGTTTGGCCCTTTTCCTACAAGCATTTGGGAATGGGAGAATAATTCACTCAAATGTACACTACAGGAAGATCCTGGTGGTATAGGGTGGAGGCAGGACTAGGGGAGGGGCAACTGGAGTGGGTTCTGCCCTCTTAGTCCAGTTTTAGCAAGAATCCTGCTGGGTCAGTTTAGTGAAAATCCCACACCTTTGGTGTCCATCAGCAAAGCACTGTGAGCCTGGGCTCAGAGGGCTCGGGCTGGACCTCAGGCAGAGGGGAGGTGGAAAGGAGATTACGAAGCCAGAAATGCAAGACTTGGAAGGGCTTGGTGCAGAGTGGTTGGAGGAAGAAAGATTGAGGGAGACTGATTCTTGGTTCCTAGCCTGGTTGGCAGTATTGATGGAGACTACATAAGTAAAGACTGAAATGAAGAGAAGGAGGAATCTGTAGTTTCTCTGGGATACATGCAGAGACACCAGGGAGGCGAATGGATAGGTCTGTGGTTCAGAAGAGAGACCTAGGCTGGGGATAATGGTTCGGGGGGTGTATTAAGCCTATAGATAATAGCAGAAGGCATAGGAACAGCTGAGAGCACCCAAGTGAGGGGAGCCGGGCCAGAAATGTGAAGAGCTTGAAGATTCCAGTCACATGCATTCCTTTTCCCATACTAGTTTGTAACCTCTTCACGGATTAGAGTTGTGTGTTCACCATTTTCTTCCCCATAGCACATTGATCATTGCATTGACTTGAGGTCCAAGCTCTCAGAGTATGAAAATATGCTGTGCACAGAGGAATGACCAATTTAGAGATCCTCCGAGGAGGCCTCACAGTGCTCTGCAGGGTTGGTCTGCCCCCAGGTCATCAAGTTGGAGGAGCTTGTCCTCAGAGTCCCTGAACTATCCCTGACAAGACCCAACCCACTGGGCATTGACCGGTGCAGGGGAAAGAGAGTCTGTGTTGTTGTGTTGGACATAGTTGAATGGGAATTATGAATCTCTTGCCAGAAGGCATGCAAACCTGAACAGTTATGGTAAAACTGGAAGATTCGATGCCATAGTATCTATATCCTACTTAATTGCCTACTGTCTGCCTCGTCCACAGGAATGTTAGCTTCATGTTAGCTTTGCCTTCTTCAAGGAAGGCATGGACACAGTCACCATGACTGGTCTATGATATAAATATAAATTAGAGTGCACTGGGGAAGAGTAGTTACATGTCCATGATCCTCCAAGGTCTATTATCCCCCAGAGAAGGGTGCCCAGGTCAGGTTGACCATAAGAAGGGCTCTGGCAGAGGGAGGACCTCCACGCCGGTGATGTTCTGCATGTTTTTAAGGATGTACAACCATGCAAAGTAGCTTCCTGGTACAGAAGTAGCCTCTTAGAAAGGTGGGGACTCCACCTTTTTGTCCCTGTCCCAGTGACCTACCTCTCCTTCCTAAGTCAGAGGAGGTGAGCCTCCAGGGCCATCCTGTCCTCCTCACTCAGGTATCCCTGGCATTCACAGCAGTGCTCAGTACATAATAAGTGGTCAAAAAGTAGTCATTGAATAAATAAGGTGCCTGAAAGGGTCTAGTGTAGTCCCTGGCAAGCAGCAGGTGCTCAAGAAGCAGAATTTCCTTCCATCTTCCTGATGCTAACAAGACCCCTGCTAATTCCCAACCATGTTTCTCTGTGCCCTCTTCTCCACTCACCCTAGCGGGGCTGCTCCTCCTTGGGCGCCCTAAATATACTGAGTTTCCTTCTCCTTTTTCCCTTCAATAACATTTACTGTCTCTTGTGTTGCAGCCCTTTAACCTTCTGCTTTCTGCTGGACGGTAATACTTTACAACAACCCAATAAGATAGGACAACTGCCACTGTTTTCCAGCTAAGAAAACTGATACTCCCAAGGTTTAGTGTCCTGCCCAAAACCACAGGGATGATGATAAGTCACAATGTGGAAACATCAAAGCCTTTTGACTCTGAGTCCCTGGCTTTGCAACTGTCTCCTGTGGGAAGCGTGCCATCCTTTAACAACTGTCCTTCAGCGGATCCTTACGAGGGGATAATGAATGATCACTGGGATGCACTTCTTGAAAAGCCTTCCCCAGGCTGCTGAGGGTGGAATGCTGAAAATCAGTGGAAGGACTAATCTCGGTCAAGAGAGCTGGATCTTAGAATCAGCTCTGCCACTTAGTGTATGTGTGGCCTTGGGCAAATCTCTGCAATCCTCTAGGGCTCAGTTTTCATTTCTGCAAAATGGGAATAATAATCCCTGACCTTTCTAATTTATGGGATTGTTTCTGAAAGAAACAAATGCATAATGTGGGTGAAAAAGCTTAGAGAATTTTAAAGTCGTCCATAGTATAAGGAGTCTCTCTTTTTTTACTATAAGAATGGTCAGTAATAGAGAGTGCCATTTAGTATCTCCAAAGATTGAGTCACAGTATCCATTATGTATTTGTTTTGATTCTAAATTAATTTTTCCTAAGAGGCATTATGTACATTTGAACTGTACTACATAAACTTTTTTTAATTATCCAGACTCAATTTTTAATGGTCCACTCCAGCAAAAATAACTCATTGTCATTGTCATCACTTCAACACACAAAGCTTTGAGGGATAGAGCTGATATTTGCCAAGGGATCCTTTGGTCCAAGAATCACACCAATTGGCTCCTGTGCAGTTACATGAATGAGGAAAAGGACAAGGCTCTTGGATCTGCGACGTCTGAACTACCTCCTGCCAAGTGGTAGGGACAATTTTAGTGCTGCTGAGAATCTGACTGCTGTTTCCACCCACTCCCGCCCTCCTCCTTCCTCCTGTCCTTGAGCACGCAGATGCTGCCTGCCTTCTGCTCTCTCCTTCACCAGTTTCTTGC
>RJWJ010041685.1:0-13413 GCA_004363605.1 Indri indri | reverse complement strand
CTCCATTCATGGTAACTGCCGTATACAGATGTACCATTTTTTGTCTTTCATACCATATTTTTTCTGTACCGTTTTCTAGGTTTAGATACACAAATAATTACCACTGTGTTACGATTGACTACAGTTGCCTTTATTCAGTACAGTAGTATGCTGTACCGGTTTGTATCCTAGGACCAACAGGCCTTACCATATAGCCCAGCTGTGTAGTAAGCTGTGCCATCTAAGTTTATATAAGTATACTCTGTGATGTTTGCACAATGATGAAGTTGCCTAAGGATGCATTTCTTAGAACACATCCCATTGTTAAGTGATGCATGACTGTATATGTAATCTGTAACTTGCCGGCTCTTAACAAATATCCATTCTTTCTCAGTTGTCTTTATTCTCCCCCATGATTTCTGTATTAGGCAGGAATACTTTAGTTGTAAGTGAAATAGACCCTACCCAGACCAGTTTAGGTTAAAAATAAACGGGGGTGGGATTTAGTAGTTTCTGTAAGTGGGAAGCCAAGGGGTAGAATGACTGAGGAATACTACTTAGCTGTGAAAAAGAATGAAATGATGTCTTCTGCAGCAACTTGGATGGAATTGGAGGACATTATCCTAAGTGAAGCAACTCAGGAACAGAAAACCAAATGCTGCATATTCTCACTTAAAAGTGTGAGCTAAGCTATGGATACACAGGGGCACACAGAGTGGAGCAATAGACACTGGAGACTCAAAAGGCGGGAGGGCAGGAGGTGGGTGAAGGATGAAAAGTTACCTATGGGATACAATGTACGTGGACGCACTGAATGCCCAGACTTTACCACAATGCAATAGATCCATGTAAGAAAGTTTCATTTGGACCCCCTAAATCTATTGGAATAAAAATAAATAAATAAATAAAAACAGTATCAAAATATCACCAGGAAAAATAATCAAAAGCTCAAAAACATTCTGAGGATACTGAGCTTTCTTTTCCCATCTTTCTGCTGTGTTACCTCTGTGTTTTTTCTCAGGGAGGCATTTTCTGCACTGTGGCAAAGATGGTCCCCTGCATCTCTAGGCTTACAACTATTAATAACTAACCCAACCAAAGGCAGCCAAAATTCTCTTTCCCCCAAAAATGTCACCAAGAGTTCTAAAGTTTGATGTGGAAAAGTTTGTTTATCAAGCTCAGCGTTGCCTGGCCAGCTCTGACCTCCGACTCAGATCAGATCAGGCCTGACTTGAAGACCTTCACTTTGATCTGAGAATGTGCTCAGTCCTGTTAAAACATGTAGAACCAGAGTGCGGGAGAGGGAAAATTTTCAAAGGAAAATCAGGACTCGTACGCTAAAGAGAAGGAACTTAGTGCTTGGCAGACAAACAACAGATGACCAGTGTAATGACTTTATCCAACTTTGACCAATTAGTCCTCTTGGGTAACATTTGGAGTCATTCGGGCTCTAGACTTAATGCACAAGCTTTGCTTTCTGTTCTCTCGTTTCCTTTATTTGGGACTTTCTTTCCTCCCAGATTGGAAACTTCACAAGGACTATGCCTCCTCTGGGACACATGCAATGCGTTCAGAATGAACAATACTTGTTTGAAACCAGATGTAGGTTTAGGTGCTCCTCCTACGTTATCAACCACACCATCAACATCATCCTCCTCTTCCTCATCATAGGAAGGACACAGGAAGACCGATGATTTCAAAGAAACTTTTGATAAATTCATGATTGCTATCTCTGATTGATGTGAACTGGGGATATTTGAGAATTTTCCTAATAGCAGCAAGCTGACCGGGAGGAAGCCTGTCTGCCCTATTAGGGATTGTCCCTTGAGATGTTTGGGGCTCTAGACGCAAATGATGAGGCATTTCTGCAGGCAATAGTGATACTCTTTTACTTTGGTGACAGGGATTTTTCTTTCTCCTTCTTTGTAGCTTTCCATGCCTCTGCCTCCTGCTCTTGATGAGGATTCTTGGAGCAGGTTGCATTAAAGAATTTCCTTGGCCCAGGTACTGAAACATCTTTCACAAATGCTGAAATACCACATCAGGCGTTTCAACGTCTTCTTGTCTCAGCAATGGAATTTTGAAAGGTTTTAATTCTGCCTCTCATTTCTAATTTTTCTCTGCTTCTAAAAATTGATTGGTGGAGCTTTCAATATAAAATGAATACATGCCTATTAAAAATATTTGGAAAATATAGTAAATTAGAGATCAAAAATAACATCAGTGATCCTATACCCCAAAACAATTACTGCTAATATTTTGGCTTATTACTGTCCTACAATTTTATTATGAATAGCTTTTAAATTTTTTTGTTTGTTTTACATAGTAATCATGCTTTATACACAATTTTGTATCCCTAAGTATAAAATTATAATGATAACACAGCAGAAGCTTTTCCCCATGTTATTATAAGCAGTTCGTAAATATCAATTATGTGTAACACTGTTAATTTAATCATTTCTTTCTATTGGACATTTAGGGTATTTGTAATTTTTGAATAATGCTGTGATGAACATCTTTGTAAGTAAAGCATTTCCCACATTGGGGAACTTTTTACTTAGTGTAGATTTCTTGGAAATGGAGCTGCTGTGTTCGTGTATGTAAATCACTGTTGCCAGTCAGTAGCTAGCAAGGCAACTGTGCAAATTAGAAAGAGGCACACGGGACTGTCCACCAGACAGGGGACTTCCATCTACAGGAAAATTGCCTGAATAACGATACGTACAGGTCTTGCAAGGTGAACTATGCCACTTGGAGTTGTACAAAGCGCAACTTGCACAACCATTGGTGGAAGAGCTGATGTAAATATTTCTAAGATTCCAAATTCCTTTCCCAAATTTTTATAGTAATTTATTCTCTTAACAGAGTGTATAAGTAAGCCATTTTATCTCACCTTAATATGGAGAATTATTTTAACTATTATAATTTTATGAGCAAAATGGCACTTTACTTATCTATATTTATTTAGATTATTAATGAGGTTTCAAATAGTCGATGCATTTGTCTCATCTTTCTCTAAAAAACAAAAACAAACAAACAAAAAAACTCTAACCAGAGATCGGATTTTTTTCTTTTCCAACAAAGAGAAGCTAAGCAGAAGTTGATAACTGAGGCCAGATCTGGCTCCCAACTAGACAGAAGGTGTTTCGTGGCTCATGCCCAAGACTTGTACTTTCTGTCTCTGTGGCTGGGAAAGCATGTAATTGGCTCTTGCTACTTTTAGCCTTCCCTTCTGAGAAGAATTTCTCCGGCTCTTCCGTGTCACGTCTGGGCTTCTCCAGTGACGAAGGTGATGTCCTCGGAGACGGAGGGTGCTCAGCATGATCTGACCTAACGGAAACGTCCCCTCTCTCTCAGCTGCCTACCAGAGACCTGAGAGATTGTGGAGGCGCACCTGTGAATTCTGTGAGAGAGAGCCCTGGCCCCTGCCCTGGGAGCCACCTGCTGAGCCAGAAGGCCACAACCTGCCTGTGACTCTTCCCTGAAACCCTTGTCCTACAACAAAGCTGGGTCAGTGCCTCCCTCTCCACACGGTGATGTCTTCTTAGCTAGAGCCCGTGCTTAGAATTTATTCATCCGACTAATGTTTGTGAGTTCCCTTGGTGTCTCAGTAACTGCTCTAGGCACTGCAGACAGTGATCAACAAGAACAGACAAGTTCCCTGCCCTTGTAGAGCTCATAGGAATTGGCAGGGAAGAAAATCAACAAGTGATCAAACAGATGAGTGAGTCAAATCTAAAAGGTCATGTGCCCAGGAGTGACTGAGGCTGGCAGGATCTGTAGAGCAGGTGTTCAGGGAAGGCTCTTTTGAGGAGATGATGCTTGAGCTGAGCCCTGAATGACCTTATAAATGACTACAAGGTGAAAGAAGAAACTAATGTCTATTGAGATGTTACTGGGTACATTGTGAATATAATTTTATTTAACCCACATTACAAGGTCTTGCAGCTCATATGGGTCACAGTGAAATTTGTGCTCAGCTGAGTGTGGGTCCAAAGCTTGTGCCCTTTCCATCAGATCTCATCGTGTGTCGAAGGGGGCTGACAGGTAGGCCAGGGACTGAGTAGCTGCAGTCTTTGGGTGGTTTAGGCACTTGTAAGGGAGGATGAGACCAAGGATAAGAATTCCACACCCCCCCCCCCCCGCCCTTTATCTGAAGTTCTCTATGATTATAACTGCAGTGGCTCTTGGCAGAAAATGCTGGCATGGTGGATAGAGAAATGCAATTTATTAGTTTAGAAAATCTCACACCTCCAGGGACAGTCATCCTCTACTGAGGAGATGTGTGACACATTTTCTCTTTATCATTTTGACCATCAATAGGTAGAAGACCCAAGTTGGAGCAAGGCTAGCCCCTCATGGAGCCCATTCTGTTCTGGTAGTGTTGAGACTCCGGAGAACTGTTCTGGCTACAGGCTGACTCTAGGGTTCTCTTGTGTCAGAATGATCTGGAAAGGATGGAGGCAAAATAACCAGCCCAGAGACTAGCAGTGGGGTTCTCAAGCCCTGATCTCTTTCCTAAGTGACCTGTGTTTTTATTGACATTTTCCGATGCCAAATGCAGGAAGGAAGGTACTGGGGCCCTCTGACCAGACAGGCACAGTTGCCAACATGAGAGATGGGCAGGGCTGAGATTAACTGTGCCCAGGCCCAGCAGGGGCCAGCGGAAACTTTGACAGCTTAATTGTATTTGTACTCAGTCACCCGCAGTTAATGCATCTTCCTGGCAAAGCAGGTGTCTTCCATAAGGAGCACAACGGGGCAGATTGTTATCATAGGAGCTTGCCAAGGTCTGCTCTAAATCATCCCTGAACCAGTGATAATAATCCAAATTGCTACAAATAGACAACAATTTGCAGAAATGTGAGCCGTCCAAGGGATGCCTTTGACTTGGGGAGCAGAGGCAAATGTGTGATTAATAACAGATTTGTAGGAAAGGAATTTAAGGTTATCTTGGGGGACAGCAATAGAGTCAACTCTGAAAGACAGTGCATTGCTCCATTCTTCGAATTCCCAAGAGTTTGCTTTCCACTTCCTCAAATCATAGTTTGTGGTTTTGACAATATGCTCCAGTGGATTGGACAGGTTTGCAGTCTTGGGATCTGGGCCATTTGAGAGACTAAGCCTTGGATTCTTGGATGAGCAAGACTGAAGTACAGGAGGCTGTGATGTTTTGATCCTGTCTTGCGTCAGGGATGTGCAATGGAGTCTGAAACTAAAAGTCCCCTGGGAAAGAACAGATTGGGAACAGTCTGGTGTCATTTGGTGTCACTCTCTTTACTTCAGAGTTTATTGAGTATTCAGACTCTGTTCTGGGCACTATGGCTGGAAAACAGTAAAATGCTGTCCCAACTGTTCAGATTCTGAGGGTTTAGTGAGCTAGTGTGGAGGGCATCTACCCGGGGGGAGGCAATCGGCCAGCAATGCACAGTCACCTCTCGCCAGCCAATCTCTGGGGCTGGGACCTTTGCAAGGTCAGGAAGAGAGGAGGGGAGAAAGTAAAGGTCTTCTTCCTTTTCTCGTCTCTTCTTCTTGAGTTCTTATGCTTTCATTTCTTTCCTTTTCCTTTTTTGTGCTTTCATCTTCTTTTCTTCTTTAGGCTATTTCATTTTGAAAAGTATTTTATAAAATTTAGAAAATTAACAAAAGGGAAGAGGAGAAATGTTGTTCATAATCTTACCATCCAAAGACAAGTAATAATATTTGAGCCAATTTTTTTCAGTTTTGTGCTCTGCCTAGTTACTTTTTCCTAATTATGATTTTTTATTTGCATTTTATTTCACATTATGTGTTATTACTAACTTTTTATAAACAACTTTAATGGTTACATAATAGTCCAACAGATGGGAATAATATAAATTACTTAGCAATTCCCTTATTGTTGAACATTTAGGGTTTTTCAACATTCATTTTCATAAATAAGTAACAGTACAATAAACATCTCTGCAAATGAGTACTTCTTTGTATTTAAAAATAGTTCCCGAACATGGAGTGCTGGAAGTATAATTACTACATCAAAGTATGTAAATATTCCTGATACTTTCTTTTCTTTCCTTACCTCCTATTTCCTTCCTTTCTTTCCTTTTCTTTCTTTCAATAAGAATTGTGTATATTTAAGAAATATAACATGATGTTTGATATATATCATGTATATATATGTACTGTGTGTGTATATATATTAATATATTAAGCATATATACACACACACAGTACACATGTATAATGAAATGATTACTATAGTCAGGCTAATTAATATATCAATCTCTTCCTATAGTTACCTTTGTTTGTGAGTGTGGTGAGAACACCTGAAATCTATTCTCTTAGCAGATTTCCACTATACAATACAGTATCATTAACTACATTTCTCATGCTGTATATTAGATCTCTAAACTTATTCATCCTATGTAACTGTAACTTTGTCTTCTTTCACCTAATTTTCTTAATATATTAATAATGAGAGGGGTGTGTGTGCATGTGTGTGTGTAAGTAAATTGTTTTCTGAAAGGGTCATGTAAATTCACACACCTAAACCCATTTTCCTAAATTTTGTATAGTACATTAAATAATTACCACCACTACAATGACAACAACAAGCTTTACTAATTATATGAAATGTGATTTTTATATTGGCAAATAAATGAGATATTCTTCAAGTACATCTGAGGTCAAAATACACCTGAGAACTGAATGTGTTTGTGAGTCAACAGCTTGCAGAAGCCTTGTTTGGTAGGAACCTGGTGTTAGAGAAGGGACCCTGGCCTGTCACCCACAGAAGTATAGGATCTGGTAGTCAGAAACAGAGCATGGTGCTGTTAAGGTTGGACACAGGATGAATAGACGGCATCTGCATTAATTCCCAGCCCATCATGTAATACTAGTTTAAAGAACACACAAATACAGAAATTATCCCTAGTTCCACACTCAGATAATCAAATAGATATAAAGCTTATAAATTATAAGCTGATAAGAAACAATGGTGATATAGCACCTCTTGTATTCTCCTGGATAGAGCTGGAACCCATTCTACTAAGTGAAGTATCCCAAAAATGGAAAAATAAGCACCATATGTACTCACCAGAAAATTGGTTTCACCGATCAACACCTAAATACACATATAAGAATAACATTTATTGAGTGTCACACAGGTGTGAGGGGGGAGGAGGGGATGGGTATATGCACACATAATGAGTGCGATACGCACCATCTGGGGGATGGACACGCTTGAAGCTCTGACTTGGTGGGGAGGGGGGCAAGGGAAACATACGTAAGCTAAACACCTGTACCCCCATAATATGCTGAAATAAAAAAAAGTTGAATATATAGACATATATACATGTATAAATTTGTGGCTTTCAAATAAAATTAATTATGATAAAAAAATAAATTATAAGCCAAAGTAGCAACTTGGGGTACCTTAAGTTCTGAGATCCTAGAGAGATCATGCCAAAAAAAGCATAAATAATACATTATTTATATTTATGTCTACATTAATGATATATTAAAAAGTATTTAGTTGTACTATAATTACAGATATATACATATATGTAAAGAGAGCCTTTCTTTCATATATTACAAATTATACATTAATAAATATTTAATTGCATTATAGTTATAAATATATTATATATAAATATATATATCTAGAGAAAGAGAGAGAGAGATAGAGAGAGAGAATGTGAGCTCTTTTTCTGCCAGGCACACTAAAGCCTTCCTATTTTTCTATTCAATTATGTTTATCAGGACCATTGGAAATAGTAGCTAAGATTGCATTAGAGTGTGTAGAGTAACTAACTAACTAACTTAGAGGAACTAAGATTGCATGAGGAGCCTCATCTGAGTTTAACTACCACTGCAACAATAACAATAACAACAGCTAACTTTCGTTGTTTCCTATATACCAGACACTATGCTGAGTGTTTACACATGTTTCCCATTTAATCATCCCAGCAATTCAGTGAGATTGGTATTATCCCCACTTTATAGATGCGGTGACTGGGACCTGGAGAGGCTAAGTGACTTATCTAAGTTCCCACGGTGAGTAAATTGGGGAGTTATGGAAGGAGAAGTATTCTCGGTGCGGGGGAAAGACAGAATAATTTTATCGTTGCATTCCTGGGTCCTCTTGCTTGGGAAGTTAGGAGTTCTTTCCGGGAGGAGCTTTACTGATTCCATGGGGTCTAATTCCTGAGTGGGGCACTGGGCCTTGTTCCTGCAATGCCAGCCTTTCATCTAATAGATTCAGTAAGTAGCTCCCACCTAGGATCGGTGTGGCCCGCGGCTGAGGTTTGGAGAAGAGAATAACTTGTTTTACAACAAACCCAGAAATGAAATATCATCATGGAGGATGTAGATCAGTGGAATCTCTCCTAAATTTTTTTTTTAAAAAATAAACGACCATAAAGATTGAACTTTCTTGCACTTTAAAAGTAAAGACCTGTAGTGGGAAGTCACAAGGTAAAAACACTCTTTAGGTATAGTGAGAGTGGCTCTCTGGTGTCTCTTGGACTCTCACAGCCGGTGGCAAATTGTGTTGTCTGCACATACTAACAGATGCGCCACAGTGAGCTGAGAGGTCCCTGAGTGCCTGTGGTGGGGAGGGCTGTATCCAATGCAGGAAAACTCTAGAAAGAGGCACTGAGCCTGCTGTCTGTGCTGTCAAAGGAAAGGATTAGGAGGAGGGACCCACACGAACCATCTGCCAACCTTGTTACATGGGCATTTCAGGAGGCCAACACAGGAGCTGTGCTTCTGAATGTTTCATGCCCCATTTTCTTTAAACTTAATTTAGGGCCTTTGATTTCATGAGATTTACATTTTCTACCAGGAATCCAGCTCAGTCAATACTTTCAAATATATTATAATCAAGAAATATGGATTTTTAGTTCAAAAATTAATCAACAGTCAATCACAGGATAAGATGGGAAATGAAACATGCACTCACAAGTTAGAATGCAGCGATTCATAACACAGCATAGCAAACTCTATAGTAGATTGCTAAGGCTATGCTTTGAGGAAAAATTTTTTTATCTGATAAATTTAAGGAGTACAAGTGCAGTTTTGTTCCATGTGTATATTGCACCGTGGTGAAGTCTGGGGTTTTAGTGTAACCGTCACCCAAATAGTGTGTATCGTAGCCATTAATTAATTTCTCATCCTTCACTCCTGTTCCACCCTCTCACTCTTCCAAGTCTTCAGTGACTATTATTACACACCCTGTGTTCATATATATACATCATTTAGTTCCCACTTACAAGTGAGAACATGTGTTATTTGACTTTCTGATTTGTTTCACTTAAGATAATGGCCTCCAGTTCCATCCATATTGCTGCAAAAGACATGATTTCATTCTTTTTTATGGATGAATAGTATTCCATTGTGTGTATCTATCTCTCTCAATACATGTATCATATTTTCTTTATCCAATCATCCACCATCGGACATTTAAGTTGATTCTATGTCTTTGCAATTATGAATAGTACTGCAATAAACATATGAGTATAGGTATCTCTCTGATATAATGATTTCTTTTCTTTTGGGTAGATTGCTGGATCATATGGTAGTTCTATTTTTAGTTCTTTGAGAAATCTCCATACTGTTTTCCATAGAGGTTTTACATTCCCACCAACAGTGTATAAGCATTCTCTTTTCTCAGCATCCTCACCAACATTTGTTATTTTTTGACTTTTTAATAATAGCCATCTGACTGGTGTAAGATGATATCTCATTGTGGTTTTTGTTTTCATTTCCCTGATGATTAATTATATAACATTTTTTTCGTATACTTGTTGGCCATTTGTATGTCTTCTTTTGAAAAATGTCTGTTCATGTCCTTTATCCACTTTTCAATGGGGTTATTTCTTGTTGTTGAGTTGTTTGAATTCTTTGTAAATTCTGGATAAATTATAGTTTGAAACACCTGCATTAAAAAAAGTGAAGCTAAAAATAAACTTATTATACATCCATCTTAAAAGTTCAAAGAACAACAAGATAAATCAAGATAAAATGGGAGGAAGCATTAAAATGTTAGCAGAAATGAATGAAATAGAAAAAAAAATAGGAATTACTTGAAGCACAGTTTGCAAAGGAGAAACAAAGTCTGTGTTGTGTTAGGGGTTTTGGCCTCTGTGTTCCTGGAGTGCTCTGCCAGGGCCCTGCCCAAACTTTCAAGTACAGGTCCTGAGAGGCACAAAGACAGATCCACTCTAATCAAATACACATTCCATTTTTGAACAGGACTTCTGTCAGTGTGTAAGCCTGCTGTCTTACTGAGCTTGGGAATAATAATAATAATGATGGTACTGACAGTAATTGCTCCCTTTACTGAGCACTTACTAGGAATCAGTGACCTTGGTGCATTAACTTATTAATCCTTACAGCACCCTTATCAGGGAGATATATTTTCTACTATTTTTAATACTAGGGAATGAGGCTTATTTTAGATGTTTTATTTATTCAACAATTATTTATCGATTGTTTACTTCGTACTGGGCAGTGTTCTCAGTGCTGAAAACACAGTAATGAATAAAACAGATTACATTTCCTGCCTTCATAGATTTTCATTCTAGTAGCAGCTTCCCAAAGTTACCTGTAGTGGAATTTTGAGGCTGGTCCCTGCATTGGGTCTGCCTCCTTTAAAATTGGAGACAATAGAAGAAGAAGTCAGTTTCTGGCACAAGCGTACACTGACCACATGGCCTCCTGACCACATCTGTGCATGTCCGTTAGGGGTCCGCCTCCTCAGTCTGGTAGTCCATTACAGAGGGTAGCACAGTACCTGACACACAGGAGAGCTTAGTAAATGACAGCTAGTGCCATTAATATTCACTTTATTATCATCTGGCCCTGACCGCTTTCACCTCTCCATACATATTTCCTGAGCTGAAGATCCAGCACCTCTGCATAGTAAAGACTTTAACTTGACCCCAAAAGAACTGTAGCGTTTGTCTTTGGCTTCTTGGAGTTTGTCTCTAAGCCCTTGGAATGTCATGACTGATATGACTGATAGGAATGTCTTTGTTTACCTGGGGCCTTGGGTTTTGCCAGAGAGACTGGCCACATTAGAAAGACCAACAATGTGATATGTGAGTGCTTTGGGTCACGTGGTGTCAGTCAACCTCTGGAGGGACGGGAGGCTGAGATTCACTCAGTAGGCAATCACATCTGCGTGATGGAGCCTCAGTAAAAACCCTGAACACTGGGGCTCAGGTGAGCTCCTTTGGTTGATAATACTCGCACATACTGTCACATATCATTCCTGGGACAGTAACAGTCTCCTGGCTCCACAGGAGAGGCCAACTGCAAGCTCTGTGTTTGGCATTTCTCCTGGACTTTGTCCTATGAGCTTCATCCCTCAGATGACTTAATCTTTATCCTTTCCCTGTGATAAACCCCGACCACAAGTCTAACAACTTTCAGTGAGTTCTCTAAATCCTTCTGGCAAATTATTAAACCTAAGAGTGGTTTTGGGAACTCCTACACTTGTAATTGGTGTCAGAAGTGAGGACTGTTGTGTGGACTGCTCCCTCAAACTTTGCAGTCTGTCTAGCTTCAAATCCCCAAAACAAACCTCTCCAGGTCTCATTTGGGAAGATGTGAGATGGAGAAGCACTGTCCAGAATTCCTATAAGATACATACAAAACTTACAAACTAGGAGGGAAAAAGGTGAAATAAGTCTAAAATAATAATGAAATACCTTCATTCATTCCTGAATCAAAGGCTGATGAGCTATAAAGCTCCAGCAGTAGCCAAGGTGGGCTGTGCCTCTTGAAGAGAAAGACAGGGTCACAGACAAGCTCTGACACCATCGCCCGCAGGCTCAGGCTCTGCTCTGGCAAGGGCAAAGGCGTCTTTGGGGTCTGCGACTCCCACCTCCCACGATGTCCTTTACAACCTCAGAACATTTTTTCCTTATTTATTTGATTATTTATTTACATTCTTCATCCTTGTAAAGGGATTTGAAGTAACTGAATATATACCTACACGCTCCAGTGAGTTAGAGGAGTGAAAATGTGAGTGAGGGAACCAGAAGTGGAAGAGGAAGCGGGGGAGAGACCGACCAGGACAGGAGGAAAGAGAAGGAGCTGGTTAATATCCAAAGTGCGGGCCACAGAAACCCTCTGCCTGTATTCATTATGTTGCTTAAAACCTCCGTGTTCTTATTTATTTATTCGTTCTTATTTATTCACGTGCTTCCTTCCTTATTTACTTTTGGCTTACTTAGTCTGTTTTCCATATTTCGCAGCACTAAGAGCCTTCTGCCTTGATGATGTCTGTCAGTTTCCCCTGCATGCCTAGTGGTTGGGGCCCTACACTTTGATGCTGCGTAATTCATTTTCAAAGGATCGTGACTGTTAGATCTTCATTACGGCCTCCACTCTCTATGTAAAGTAACCTTTTCTCTACCTAATACATCTTGCCTTGGATTCTACTTTGTTACTAAAATGGCTACCCCTGGGTTATTTTCATTTGTGGACAGCCACTATAACCTTGAGTAACCTTTTAATTTTAATGTTTCAGTGTCATTTGGTTTGTGTCTTATAAGACAGCATGTATTTATGTTTGGTTTTCAACTCAATCTGAGAGATTTTGATTTTGAGAGAAGAGTTTAAAACAGTTGCATTTTTCCAGAGTTGATGTTTGGTGTTTTCTCATACCCGCATTAACGTGTCTAAAATAGAATTCTGGATTTCCTCCACCCACTTTCCCAAGTTTCCGCAGCTCTTTCAAGCTAATATTTTCCTCATCTTCCTGACCTCCATCATTTGTGTTACCAGTACCGCAATGTTGCATTTTTATGAGTAAAAGTGAGTCCGTTTTTCCAACGACTACCTTTTTATCACTGAAGCACTCACCGTGGCTTCTGTGCAAGTGGCGGAGGTGCCTGCATGGGCCGGCTGCCATGTTGGTAGAGCACCTGGAGGGGTTTGTGGGAGCAGAACAGGCTGGCAGGCTGGGCCCCTTCCACAGCCGTGATATTAGGGGCTTTGCCTGGGAGGTAACAGCCTTTGATGTAGCTGTGCTGGGGCTTTTCCTTTCTTACCCCTTCTCAGTGTCTTCTGGAGAGCTGTGGGGTTGGTTCCCTCTGCTCAGCTTCTCTTTCTAACATACCACCCTCGTATTAGGAGCTGCCCCCCTGCACATTAATTACATTAACCACTTTTTCTTTTTTTTTTGTAAGAAAGTACTTATTTGGTTTTGGTTTGAGGTCAAAGACCTCTGCTTCCAGAAGCTCTGCTTTCTTGAGGGGCAGGGGGCAAGATATTGGGAGACAATGGTCTTTGCAGCTGTGCAGGGTCCAGATTTTAAATCAATTACCTTGACAGCACCATGGCCTGCTCTGGTGCTGTGTGTGTGTGTATGTGTGTGTGTGTGTGTGTGTGTGTGCACATGCACTTGTGTGCTTTTTTTTGTTTGTTTAATCTTGAGCTTTGAGC
>RJWJ010041684.1:0-13185 GCA_004363605.1 Indri indri | reverse complement strand
TATTTAAAGAAAAATTGCAAAGATTGAACAGAGGGTTCCCATATATTTGTATCTAGTTTCACCTATTATTAATATCTTACATTACTGTGGTACATTTGTTACAGTTAATGAACCAACATAAATTCATGATTATTAACTTAAAGTCCATAGTTTATTCAGATCTTCTTAGTTTTTACCTAATGTCTTGGCTGTGACAGTTTCTCAGACTTCTCTTGTTTTTGATACCCTTGATAGGTTTGAGGAGCACTGGTCAGATATTTTGAAGAATGTATCTCCATTAGGATTGGTCTGATGTTTTTCTCATGATTAGACTGGAGTTATGGGTTTTAGGAAGAAAGACCACAAAAGAAAAGTGCCATTTTCATAGTCTCACATTAAGAGTACATGCTATCAACACGACTCATCACTGTTGATGTTAACCTTGATCACCTCACCTTGGCCGAGGTGGTGTTTGTCCGGTTTCTCCACTGTCAAGTTCCCTGCAACTGCAGCCCCTTTCCCATGCCGTAATCTTTGGAAGGAAGTCACTATGCCAAGATTATGCTTATAAGGTGGGAAGTTAAGTTGCACCTGGGTGAGGGTGGAATATTTACATAAATTGTTTGGAATTCGTAGATTTATCTCTTCTCCCACATTATTTATTTATTCAATCATTTATTTATATCAGCTTGGACTCATGGGTATTTATTTTATACTTTGGGTTATAACCCAATACTATTGTATTTATATTTTGCTCAGATTGTTCCAGCCTTGGCCATTGGGAACTCCTTCATTTTGTTCCTCTGTCTCCTTAGCATTTTCCCATCATTGTGTGTGTGTGTGTGTGTGTGTGTGTGTGTATGTGTTTTCTTGAACACTTCTCTACTTTCTTTCTATAAGACACTCCAGGCTCAAGCTGTATATTCCCTGCCCTAGAAATAGCCATTTCTCCAAGGATCCGTGGTTCCTTTTATTGGAGAATGGCACTGGAATCCAATCTGGGCACTGGGTATGCTCATTGTTATTGGCGAGAATTTTTAATAGCATAGAACAATATTCATTATAATCTGAAATTTAAACACAAAATTGGATAAGCCGTGATATGAATTGTATGTATATATAATCTATAAATATAAGTTCATAGAAAGATAAAGAAAAATATCAAAATGTGAATAGTTCATTTATAAAAGGGTTGTGAGATTTCTTAAACATAGTTTGTTTTTCCCAAGCTCTGGATCATGAATTATGTAACCTGTAATTAGAAAAAAGAAACAGTAGCAACTGGTGTTTTTAAACATTATATTTATTTTTAGGAAGTAATTGTTAATTTTACTCATCTCCTCAGACTGTATTTTTGGTAATCATTAAGGTCCTGTGTCTCATGAGGTCTCCGCATATACACAAGGAATTGAGCCAGAAACTGTTACCAACATCTGTTTTGAGGGGACTTTGAGGACAGTAATGTAATGATGGAAATTTCCTGGCAAACCCCAATATTGTTAAATGTCTTTACCAGTATCGAAATGATTCAACAATATTATTATTTCTTATGCCAAGTTTTCCTAAACTTCAGCCATATCTACCCACTACCTGTATGAGATTTATTTAAGTTTCTCTAATTCGATTTTCAAAAACTTAAACGTGCGTTTCAGAAAAACTCTTTTACTACCCTAAGTAAAAATCCCATGTCATGATTATAATGTAAACATGAAATACAGTGGAACAAAACAATGTTATTAAAGTTAAAAATTAAAGTGAAGGAGGTCCCAGTGCAAAGTCAGCATGTAAATAAGGCCCCAAAAGTCCTGCTTGGTTTTGGCCCCGACTTCACCACCTTATCATGCTTTTTCTTGCTTCCTGCAACTAAGCCAAATCTCTTCCCTCTTTTTCTCTCTTTCTAGCTGTGTTTCTGAAAAGCTGTATTAGTCAGGGTCTAGTCAGGAAAACATAAACAACTCTGAATAGGTAAAGCAGAAGGAATACAGTGGGGAAGGGATTGATTACATGTGCATGGAAGGGCTAAGAAGCCAAAAAGGGACTTTGAGGCCACCCAGAATTTGGCAACAGCAGGAGGTCATTATTACCCCTGGGCTAGAGGGACGGAGGATGGGACGTCCTTGGAGCCCAGTGAAGCTGGTGCCAAATAACTCTGGATTCCCCTTTCTAGTTACCTCCCGGTGTTGAACACGGGCAGATGTCAGCCGATGTACAGGTGACAGTCTGAGGGGGGGAGGAGAGCAAGGACAGGATACACCGGCAGATAACCCTGGACCAGCGCAGGTACCGTGCTCTGCCCCACTGCTAGGTGTGTGTGGGGTGGGGCGGGGGGGGGAGAATTTTTACTTTCTCCCAGCACCTCTTTAGGCTACTTTCTTAATACCCGCCAGAAAAGAAACCCTCATTTATTTTCCTTCCTTATTCTTTCTTCCTTTTCTCTCTTTTTTCTCCTTTCCTCTTGTTCTTCCTTCCTCTCTTTTCTGAGAAATATCAAAGAATAAATCAAGGAAGGAAGCAAAGGAGGAAATATGTAACATGATTCAAACCAGGGTTCTCCACATTCAAGTGTCACATGGCAGGACTAGGTGTGGAGTTTTACCAACAAATTTTCATGAAGTATAATGTTTAGCCTTTATTTAGGAGTGTCCAATACTTCTAATTAGAGGCCAATGACCTGAGCTACAGATGAACACCTTCCCTTGTGCTGGTTTATGCTGAACTTCTGCCTGGTTCTGAGTAGAAAGCTTTTTGTTTGGTTTCCATTCCAGCCCTATTATATGATCAGGAAATGAAAGAATGAATTCTAAGAATGGCTGCTACTCTCTCTTCTTTAAATTATTCAAATCCTACCAATTCTTTAAAATCTAGGTAAATTCTAATTTCTTAAAATTTCTCTGGCTATTTGCATTTATCCATCATTTATTGAAGACTGGCTTTGTCAGGCACTGTGCTAGTGCTGGGGATGCAAATATTAGCGATACACGGTTGCTGTTCTTGAGGAGTTTGCATACAGAGAAAGCTGTCGGTTCACCTTTGGAAAGATCTTTACACAAAGAAGAGCTTCTAACTAATATAATCTCCTGCAAACCCTATTAATTTGGAATAGATCATTGGCTTTCAAACTTGTATGACCATGCCCATATTAAGAAATGCTTTCTGTATACACATTTACATACACACATGTACTTAAAAAAAACCTGAAAGTTTCAAGAAACGTGAAGTAACCTTTGATGTTTTCCATTCCATTTTTTAAATAAAGTTGCTGGTTTTGACTCATTTATTGATTTCAGGACTCACTAATGTGTTGTAACCCACAATCCGAAGAGCTGATATCAGTAGAATTTGTAATTGTTATACAAATTGGTATAGCAATGCTCCCAGAAGCTAACTGGCTTGGCCATGTCACAGAGCTGGTGAGTGGAAGTGTCAGAATAGGAGCTCACATCCTGTTCTCTCTCCAGCCTCTAGCATATCTATATAGTACATAGAGATAATTAACTTGGCAAGCAATATGTGCAGTGGTTTTTGAAATACATTTTTATTGTCTTAACCTCTGATTAATCTTTTTGACTATTTATCTTTTCTTAGTACATTTTGAACATCTAGGCATAGTATCCATCTCTACATTTCTACAGTCTTGCTTGGCTCTACATAATGACTTATATAGAAAAGAGTCAGTGTTAATTTATTTGAGAATAAGTACTGAAAGACATCATTCGTAGATGATCAGAAAGAACAAAATGCTTTATAAACTGTTAAATTTATGGGTAAGATGTAGGTTCTGGAGCCAGACTGCCTGGCGCTGGAATTCTGGCTCCACCATGTACTTGCTATGTGACTTTCCTCTGTTCCTGCATTTTCTCATCTGGAAATTGGGATAATTATACTAATGATCTCAGAGGGGTGCTTTGAGAATTAAATGCACTTAGAACAGTGGTTGGTACGTAGTAAGCCCTCAACAAATGCTGGCTGCTTATAATCATCACTATCAATATCATTGTTTCTGGTTACATTATAGGTAGCTTATAGAGAAACATTATCAGTGGAAAATTTAGGATCTCGAATATAAGAGTGATAGGAATACATCAGGGAAGGGAATTATTTGAAGCTGTATTATGAATGAAATGCTTCAGTAGTTTGTGGTTTAGAAGACTAAGTTATTGACGTTTTTATTGACTGAATTTTTAGCAGGCGTGGTAAAATTGCTTGACTTGAGTTTAAAAAATCTAGGAATTTATTGCTGGTTCAATAAAAAGTTAATATGATAATAGCTATTTTGTGGCTCAGACTACAAGTATATTTAGCAATCATGAAAATTGCAAACTGCACATTAGACTGTCTGATATTAGGATATTGGGTTATGCTTTCAAAATTAGCAACTTGCAATTTCCTCTTCCCTCTTCAGCCCACATCCATCCCTACCATAAGACTTCATATGTAGTGAAATGGAATGTATTTTTATCAGAACTTTAATAGTCTTGTCTTTTTATGTTAGTTCGGATTTGCGTATTTATTATTTTCTTAGTATTTACTTATACCTTCATTTTATTCTAATGGTATGTCCTGTGGTTATAAAGGGTTGTATGTCAATTTGGCCCTCTCTTTAGTAACTCTTTTCATGCATTTTCACTGGGAAAGGGCAAAGAAAAATATTCACTGCATTGTTTAATTGCATTTTAGTTAATTTTCTATTAAATTTGAACTAATACATGTCATACATTATCCCTTTTTCTTGTTTTGAATGGAGTTATTGAAGTTATTGTAATCAGAGGGAACTCTTCGAATTATACCAGGTAAGTGGTTATCCCATCCCCTGACAATAATTTTATAGAGTATATGCATAAAATTATTGTACAGTATATGGATAAAAAGGGATATTTTTATTTTTTGAACAATTGGAAAATGATATTTATTTATTTATTTTAAATTTTGTAACATTTATTTTGCCTACTTGAGATCCCTTTCTGGTTTATTTTTTTGTACTTAACTAGATTTAGGGGTACAAGTGGTTTTTTTGTTACATGATTGAATTGCATAGAAATCCAGGCTTTTAGTATACCCATCACCTGAATAGTGTACACTATACCCGATAGGTAATTTTTCATCCCACACCCCCCTCCTGCGTTCCCCCTTCTGAGCCTCCAATGTTCATTAAGTCACTCTGTATGACCTTGCATACCCACTGCTTAGCTCCCACTTGTGAGAACATGTGGTTTGGTTTTTTGTTCCTGGGTGACTTCACTTAGAATAATGGCCTCCAGTTCCATCCAAGTTGCTGCAAAAGACATTATTTCTTTCTTTTTGATGGCTGAGTAGTATTCCATGGCATGTGTGTGTGTGTGTGTGTGTGCTTACACACATGCTTATGCATGCACACATGGAGATATTTATATATATATATATATAAATAAAAAATATATATATGTATCACATTTTCTTTATCCACTCATCCATTGGAGGGCACTGAGGTTGGTTCCATATCTTTCAATTGCGAATTGTGCTATTATGGGTGCAGGTTGTCTTTTTCATAAAATGACTTCTTTTCCTTTTGGTAAACCCCCAGTAATGAGATTGCTGGATCAAATGGTAGATCTACTTTTAGTTCTTCGAGAAATCTTCATACTGTTTTCCACAGAGGTTGTACTACTTTACATTCCCAACAGTGATGTATTATAAGCGTTCCCTTTTCACTGCATCCACCTTTTTTCTTGACTTTTTGAAATGGCCATTCTGACAAGGGTAAGTTTGTATCTCATTGTGGTTTTAATTTGCATTTCCCTAATGATTAGTGATATTGAACATTTTTTCGTATGTTCGTTGGCCATTGTTTCTCTTCTTTTGAGAAATGTCTGTTCATGTCTTTTACTCAATTTTTAATGAGGTTATTTGTTTTTTCTTGCTGATTTGTTTGAGTTCCTTATAGATTATGGATGTTAGTCCTTTGTCAGATGTATACATTGTGAATATTTTCTCCCATTACATAGTTGTCTATTTACTCTGTTGATTATATCTTTTGCTATGCAGAAGCTTTCTAGTTTAATTAAATCTCATTTATTTGTTTCTGTCATATATACTTTTGGGGTCTTACGTAGGCCAATGCCAAGGATAGTTTTTCCTTGGTTTTCTTCTAATAGTTTTATGGTTTTAGGTCTTATATTAAGTCTTTAATCCATCTTGAGTTTATTTTTTGTATATGGTGAAAGATAGGGATCCAGTTTCATTCTTCTGCATGAGGCTGTCCAATTTTCCCAGCACCATTTGTTGAATAGAGTATCCTTTCCCCAGTGTATGCTCTTGTCTGCTTTGTTGAAGATCGGTTGGTTGTAGGTATTTGGCTTTATTTCTGGGTTCTCTATTCTCTTCCATTGATTTATGTGTCTGCTTTTACACCAGTACTGTGCTGTTTTGGTTACTAAAGCCTTGTCATATAATTTGAAGTCGGGTAATGTGATATCTTCAGATTTGTTGTTTTTGCTTAGGATTGCTTTGGCCATTCATGCTCTTTTTTGGTTCCATATGAATTTTAGGGTTGTTTTTTCTAATTCTGTGAAAAATGATATTGGTATTTTGATAGGAATTGCATTGAATCTGTAGATTACTTTGGATAGTATGGACATTTTAACAATTGATTCTTCCAATCTATGAATATGGAATACTTTTCCATTTGCTTGTGTCATCTATGATTTCTTTCTTCAGTGTTTTGTAGTTCTCCTTGTAGAGGTATTTCACTTCTTTGATTAGTCTATTCCAAGGCAAAAAAGAGATATTTTAGAAACAAAATTTTGTTTCTAAGAAAAGGAATAATTTTCACGTACATGGAATTAAGAAAATCTATGTGTTCTCACTCTCAGCTTCTTGCATATTCTGCTAGTTACCTTGTAATCTGCTGTACTTATTATACCAGTTGCTGGTTTTCATTTTCTGAACATACCAAGTATTTTTTCCTTCAATGATTTATATGTTAGACAGCATTGGTACATGGCTACAAACTTTTTAAAAATCATCTGTACTGTACATAAAATATCCTTATTTATCTGTTCTGCCTAGGTTGTTAATGCATCATTAGATGGGAAGATTGCCAAATTATTGATAGAGTTGTGTTACATTTGCTATAGTGCTTAATCCTTGGGAATTACAACAATCTCATTGACAGTATGGGATCCCATATTTATGATTTTAGCTTGTTCTGCCTCCTCCGTTTATTATTTAACCCTCACGATACTTCTAGAAACAATAGTAGTAATAGACAGTCTTATCCACAATCAAGAGATGAGGAAACTGAGGTGCAAAGAGATTCAGAAACTTGTCGCAAATCTTATATCTAATGTGACTAAATGTGTATAAAATGCTTAGAACAGAACCAGGCACTGATAGACACCAAATATTACCTATTGTTATTACTATAAGTAGAAATTTAAAATGTTTACTAATATTATTATAAAAGAGAAATTTTAGTTGTTTTAAATTCCGATTCTCTCTTGACTATAGTGTACTACCAGACATATTTCAAGAGCAAATGTAAAGGCCATTAAAGTAGGGAATCCGCCAGCGAGATACAAAATCTCCGCTCAAATGTAACCGTCCACATGAAAATTATGGAGTTAAATGTTTTCCCTATATTTGAGAAATGTGGGAAAAAATACTCTTCTAGTGAGTAATGTCTTTCTTAATTTCTTTCAAAATTTCTGTCATTCTTTTATAATGTCTTAGGAAATCCAAAGCTGTACCATAGTATATGAGGCCTATAGGATCTGACCTCTGCCTACTTCTTCAATCTGAACTTCCTACCATTCTCCTTGCTTACTAGAAGGTAGCCATACTGAAATTCTTTAGGTTCCTTCAATAGCCAAGCTTGCTCTCACTTCAGGGCCTTTGCACTTGCTTTTCCCTCTGCTTGGAATGTACTCCCTTCAGATTTTTGCATTGTTAGCTCGTTCCCATCATTCAGGTGGGAGATAAAGTAACCCCTTCTCTTAGAAGCTTCTCTTAAACTTCACCAGTCACCTGTGCTCTCTCACTTTCCTGCTATGTTTTATAGCACTTGTCACTATCTGAAATTCTTGTCTGTGTTTGCCATATCTGTGTTTACCAAAAGTTAACTTCATGAGAAGATGGGCCTTCTTTACTGAACCCCTGCTTCCTAGTTTAGTGTCTGAGGCATAGTAACATCTCAGTAAGTGGTTCATGAATTAGTGAATGAATAGAAATAAACTATCCTTATCAAGTAGTTCTTTATGGATTTAATGGATATTTGTTGAGTAGCTCATACAATACATACTGAGAGGATTCAGCATTGTCCATGTAAGCCTCACTATTAGTGGTGTTAAGATATATCTATAAAACAGCTTTAAAGATATCATAGAACTATAGAAATATAAGAAAAAAGTAGAAAATGAAAATGTCATTAAAAAAGTATATTTTGCTAAGCTTTTTGCTAGGCATTTCACATAAGTTATTCCATTTAAATTATACATAACAACCCTTCCATTTATATATTATTATATTCATTTTTATGATGGAGGAAAAGAAACTCAGAAGTTAAATAATTGACATATAGTTGCCCAGCTAGGATGTGGGTGGGCCAAAATTTACTTATATCAATGTGACTTCAAATTTTATTTTCTTTCCATTACACTAAAAATGAAAAACGTCTCCTCTCCTCTGTCAAAAACTGTGAAGGGTCTGAGATTTTACTGTACTTACTAGCTAACAGGTTAGTTGTCATAGTTTCATGGATGCTGACAGACAACACAAGATCCCTGGATCAGAGACAAAGGACTTGGTGACTTACAACATAGCAACAACATGAGCTTTACATCCATGTCAGTTCCCTTAGTCCCCAATTCCCATGGGGCAATGCAAAGAGACTCTTTTTTTTTTTTTTGAGACAGAGTTTCACTCTGTTGCCCAGGCTAGAGTGCTGTGGCATCAGCCTTGCTCACAACAACCTCAAACTCCTGGGCTCCAGTGATCCTCCTGCCTTAGCCTCCTGGGTAGCTGAGACTACAGGAGCACGCCACAACACCCAGCTAATTTTTTCTATTTTTAGTAGAGACTGGGTCTTACTCTTGCTCTGGCTGGACTCAAACTCCTGAACTCAAGTGATCCTCCCACCTTGGCCTCCCAGAGTGCTAGGATTACAGAGGCATGAGCCACTGTGTCCGGCTGAGACTCTATCTCAAAAAACAAAAAAGTGTATAATTTGATGAGTTTTCAAATATGTACATCGCTGTAACAATATTTCAATGGCTCCAGAAGTTCCTTAGACTCTTTAGTCCCCCCTTGCCTAAGCTGCCATTGATTTGATTATGTCATCTAGATTTAATTTTCATTTTCTAGAATTTTATATAAGTGAGATTAAGAAGTATTCTTCTTATTAGAGAGTCTGGATTTTTCCACTCAGTATAATGATTTTGAGATTTATTCATGGTACTAGTAGTTCATTCCTTTTTATTGCTGAGTAGTGTTCCATCATATGGATTATACTTCAATTTGTTCATCCACTTACCTGTTAATGAACATTTGGATTTTTTCCACTTTTATGCTATCACAAATAAGGCCAGAAATATAAAATTTATTACTGCTTCCATTAAAGCATTCCCTTATGATCTTCTCACAATTTGGTAATTTAGGGACTTGTTTGAACACTAGCTTTCAAGAGATGTCAACCATTAGCACATTTTCAGAATCCCACTTAAATCTCCAAATGACAGAGTTTGCATAGTGCTTTTCTTCTCTCTTTTTCCTTTCTCTCTTTACAGAAATGCTTCACCAGAAATAAAGTGGGGGAAAAAAGGGAAACAAAAAAAAAGGGGGGGGGGAGTAAAGAAGAATGTCACAAATTAGAAAAATCTATTTTTTGTTCGAAGATAACTCTATTCATTTCTTAGTCTAAAATAGCTATCAAGTTGTGGGTTTTGAATGTATAAGGGCTGCTTCATTTAAGTGAAATGATTATAAGCATTTCTCTGGGGACTTTCTTTCCTTACTAAGACTTTGCATAGGCGTTTTGATTCATAAAGGTGTTGGTGTTCATTAAACCTTATACTCAGTTTATATTTTTATTTTTCCTGCCTATTTTCACTCAATGAGAGACTGTCATTCAGTGTTTCCTTTTTTGGTAAGTATGTAACTTTCTAGCTTTTCAGATTATTTTGCTTTGCGGAGTTGTGCTTTAAATCTCCCCCAGAAGAGGAAGTGACTCATTTCTATACAGTGGCATGTAGGTGTTTGATGAATGTTGCTGCCAGGTAGAAATAGACTGGAATGCCAATGTAAATGGAGTTTTACAGCTACTAAAATGTGAAAGATTTCAATTTTCTTAGGAGTTTAAATTGTGGGGAAATTACTTCAGAAGTTGGTAAGGGTTCTGTGTACTGAGGGAGATCTTTGGGCAAATAAAAATGTGTAAATATTATGAAACTGCTGACAGCCTGATGCAAGAATGATGTGTTCTTTGAGATGCTTTCTCCTTCTAAAATATTGGCTTGGGACTGCATAAGCTTGATCAGGATGATACCCTGGGTGTAGGGTAGGCCTGATATGTTAGATCACCTAGACCAGTTTTCAGGACTTCTGGCTGTTGGGAATTCACAGAAATCTCCAAGTCTATGTGTTCTTCAAACTCCTGTGGTATAAAGAAATGAGGAAGTGAATTGTACAGTTATCTTCCTCTGCAGACTTCTTAATGTTCTAAAAATAATGGCATTATCCTCATTTTGGCCACGATGAGAAGTTGAGTTGCAAATACCACATTGTCCTGCAAAGTGGCTGCCATACATGAAACATGAGAATGATCTCCACTTGCGTGGAAAGATTGATGTCAGTATTTTTAGGCACATTTCCCATATGGATAGGGCTTATTATATATTAAGTACAATAATATGTAGAAGATAAATGCCTAATTAAAAACTTCTTTTCCTAATAAACCCAGATTCCACTAGTTATGGCAGTGCCTAGAGCAGCACCTTATATACAGTATGTACTTAATAAAGTTTCATAAAAATGGATGAATTTAAAACTGCGAAGTGGTGGTGTTAAATTTAAAATGCTTTCTTCAGGTAAAACCATCTATGTTTTACAGTTTTGTAATTCATGGAAAAATGTAAGCAGCTTGATTTTTTTAAAATTTTACATTTTTATTATCTTATTTTGATCATTATTTTTCATGTGCAATATATTATAGAACCTCCTTGGATTTCTGAAACCTGATTAAGAATCTGTATTTGAGAGAAAACTTCCCAAAAATTGGAATATCTTGTTGGTTTAGAATAAAATATGAAAAATAATATTTATAGTATAAAATATACTACTAGGATATTTTCTAATATGTGGTCTCTCTCAATTAAGATGAAGAAAGGGATGTCTGTGTGTGTGTGTGTGTGTGTTAGTAGACAACAAAGAAGGAAATATGAAGATTTAACTGGTTAGAATGTAAGCTATAAACATGAAAAGAAATGTGGATGATGAAAGGAAGGTATGAGATTCTAAAGCTGGAGGGTTGCTTTGATTAAACCCAAAATGGTATGCTGCTAAGACTTCAGTGTGCTTGACCAAGTTTGAATCTGCCTAGGTATTAATATAGGCAGGTAACAAAGATCTCACAAAAATAAGCCTGCACTGATTTAATAGATCAGTCTACTGAATATTTTTTAAAGTTTATTGAATATTCACTATTTGTCAAATACTATCCTAGAAAATTAATATAGAGCATCTGCCCTCAAAAGATTCCTAGTGTGGAGGGGGAGACAGAGAAGTAGACCAAAAATTACAGTCTAGGGCTTAGGGATACATCAAAGTTCTGCCTTAGTCTCACTATTCAGCCCAAACCCACTATCAGGTCTCAGCCATTGGAGCTCAAAAGGAAATGTCCACTTTAATATTATCTCTGCCTTCCCTCAACTCGTGTGTGAACACCAGGTTAGCATCATATCTAATCTATACAACTACATCTCTTACATATGCAAGGTATGACATTCAAACTTGGGATTAATGTTTGAATGTTAACTTTTAAATGTAGGTAAACATTGTATATATAACCTAAAATCAAAATCTCCTTATATTCTTTTTATATTGAATATTGAATTCCCCAAAATTGGATTGGGCATGGTGGCTGTAATCCTAGCACTCTGGGAGGCCAAGGTGGGAGGATAGCTTGAGGTCAGGAGTTAGAGATCAGCCTGAGTAAGAGCGAGACCCTGTCTCTACTGAAAATAGAAAAAATTAGCCTGCCATCTAAAAATAGAAACAAAAAAATTAGCCAGGCATGGTACCAAGCACCTGCAGTCCCAGCTACTTGGGAGGCTGAGGCAGGAGGATCGCTTGAGCCCAGAAGTTTGAGGTTGCTGTGAGCTAGGCTGATGCCATGGCACTCTAGCCCAGACAACAGAGTAAAACTGTCTCAAAAAAAAAAAAAATCCAAAAAATTAAATAAACAGAGGAATAGATAAATAGTACAAGTACTAAGAGATACTGCTTTTGCTAGATAACTTTTTGAAGAACATTATGTTTTCAATAAACGTAAAATTATAAAATTTACATATAAGTAAATGTATATGTTATAACATTTTAACTACTAATACCAATAGAAGAAGAATACAGTTGAGATCATATTTTGTTTCTAATCTTTGTAGAATTCTTAACTTTGCAGAAAACTTTATGGCTCAAAATTTTATGAGAAGGAAAACTTGCATAATAATGTGTAATGACATCCATTGGAAATCTTCTTCCATCAGACATACTAAAAAGCATACAAAGTGTGAAGGAGAAAGTGTTGAAAAAGTAGCTGTACCCCAAAATATCAGCAATCTCAGTCAAAAGTGAGTATGTACTTAGTAAAACAGATGTGTATCATGGACACTTCAGGAGAAACTAGTGACTAACAAGGGTGAGAAAAAAATTAAAATAATTTTTAAATGAAATTAGAATAATTATAATATTAACTAACATATCCGATAAAGTTTCATCATTATTATTCTAGTCTCTAAATGTGTTCCACTATGTTGGAATCAACTTCAACCTCAGGTTTGGTGTAATATAGATTTTAGAACTTAGCTTCCACGAGACAGAGGTGTGATCAGGGTATTAGGGGCATATAAAAGAAGGGTCTTTAACTCAGTTCGGGGTCAGGGAAGGTTTCCTGAGTTGTCTCAAAAGATGAGTGGGAATTCATGAGATAAAGAAGTGAGTACAGGGTGTCATGAGTACAGG
>RJWJ010041683.1:0-13396 GCA_004363605.1 Indri indri | reverse complement strand
AGGTGTAATCAGGTCAAGGATCTTAAGATGAGATCAGTCTGGGATATCAAGTGGACCCTAAATCCAATGATAAGTGTGTTTGTAAGAGACAGAAGAGAAGACACAGGCACACAGATGAGAAAGCCACATGGAGATGGAGGCAGAGGTTGGAGTGACACAGTCACAAGGAATGCTGACAGCCACCAGAAGCTGGAAGGGCAAGGAATGCGGGGAGCCTTCGGAGGCAGCAAGATGCTGCCAACACCTTGATTTCAGACTTCCAGTCTCCAGAACTGTGAGAAAATAAATTTCTGTCGTTTTAAGCCATCCAATTTCTGGAAACTTCTTACGAAAGCCCTGGGAAACGAATATAAGTGTGTATCAGACTCACGTGGGTGGGAGTGTTGTTAAAACAGATTGCTGGCCCCCACTCCCACAGTATCTGATTCAGTATTTCAAGTTTGGGGTTGCATTTGCATTTCTGACAAGTTCCCTGGTTATGCTCATGCTGCTGGTCTGGGAACCACACTTGGAGAATCACAATTGTAGACCTACGGTTTTCAACACATTACATTAGAATAATTTGGGATACTTTTAAAAAAAATCTAGAGATTTTGATTTTTAATTGGTTTTTAGTGGGACCTAGGGATCAGTATTTTTAAAAACTCCCCAGTGATTCTAATTTACGGCTGCCAAAAACTACTACTTCAGATCTGCTATTTACTTACACATTTCTCCAAAGCAGCTTGCAATATGAAAAAGGGCATTTCTGTGATATTATAAATGCAATGGCATTGAATCATTAATAAAAAGTCAACAATGATTATTAAGAATCTTTAAGAAGCTTACTGGTTATTAAGAACCTTTAAGAAGTAAGGAATGAGAATAATTAATTTTGAAATGATTTCCTTCTAAAATGGTAAGAGGATCATTCTCGGAGGATGCTGGTCAGTAGCATACCGACACACGGTCTAGTATGGTTCTCCTCTGCAGTAAGTTCTGAGTAATAGCCCTGACTCGATGCTGTGTGAGATTCTGTGGAGTCAGAAAGTGGGACTTGGAGCTTAAGCGCCCAAGACACCCAATGAGAGAAGCGGCGCACAGAGGAGTTGAAGGCACAGGTTTTGCATGACAGACTCGGACTGGAATCCCAGCACTGCCTGTTTCTGTGTGTGACCTGTGGCAAGTTGCTCACAATTTAAAAACATTAGTTTCATGGTCTGTACAATGGATCCACATGTGTAAACAATATTCCTTAAATTTTCAGTTTTCACTATATTCTATTGATTTTCTAACTACAGTAGTGGAGGTTTTATCTCTTTTGTGCCCCTCATCAACGATGCTCCCTCTGCTGCCATGCAAGCTTCTGCTCCCATCTCCCGTTATATTTATATTATATATTTTTGGTGAAATCAATATTCACCACTTATGTTGTTTTGATTATGTGAATATTGCTCACAGCATTACCATAAAGTGTAATACAATTACATTTCATTTCTTTCATAACTTTTTGTTTTTGTGGAGTTAGGAATCACTGTGTTTTTTCCCCATATATTTGGTATTCTATGTGCCCATCATTTAATTCTTCCCCAAATACTCTGACTGTAATGTCCTTTCTGTATAGCCACACCCGGTCTATTAGTTTTTCTTCCCATAGGAAGCAACTCTCTTGAAGCCTTTTATACTACTGCTCCAGTCTGGATTGATTGGTCTCTAGGCTGATGACAATTTTGCATAGCTGCCATTGTTCATCCAAATTCCCCTCACCTCTCTCTTGGGTTTGACTGCTTGTTTTTGGATCTTGTGACTTCTTGGTGTACTTCCTACTTTTGGTGGAATTTACTTTAGAATAGCTTTTTGGGAAACAATGTTTAGGAGATATAATTTTGGGGGGCACGTATTCTAAAAAGTCTTTATTTTATCTTTTGTTCGATAATGTAGGTGGAAAAGAATTCTAAATTGAAAATAGTTTTTCCTTAACTTTGATGACATTTGGCATTCCTTTCCCCTATATTTGTGCTCTTTAGAAGTCTGCTGACATTTCCTTATTTCTGAATCTTTATACATAATCTTGTTTTGCTTTCTATTTCAACCTTTGGGATCTTTTTATTCCTGGTGTGCTGAAACTTTGTGATGACATAATTTGGTAATTTTAGGATACTTAGTAGGCATTTTCAAACTACAGATTTATTTTCTTCAGTTCCAGGAATTTTTCTTCTATTGTATCTTTGCTATGTTCTTTTTTGTTACTTTTTTGTTCTCTTTTTCTGAAATTCTTACTATTCACATCTTAGTAGATTTTATAATTTTCTTGTTTTCTCTACTCCTTTCTGTTGATATATATTATTAAATTTTACGAGAGCTTTTTTTGACCTAATCTTCCAAGAGCTCATTTGAACTTTTAATTTTAATTTTGATTATCACAGTTTCCATTTCAATTTGCTCTTTTTTGTTTTTTGAAATTTCCTTTTATTTAACAATTTCTTGTTCTGTTTTTATGTATGTTATACCTTTTCTTATTTTTTGTGAAGTTCTAATTTATTGCTTAAAAAGTTTTTTGGGGTTAATGTTCTTTATATTGTCAGTTTTTTCTCTGAATTCCTTAGTCCTGTTTTGTTTTTCTGCTTCCATTTTTAATTTTAGAAGTGTGCTAGTTATTTATCTGTTATCTCTAGTCTGAACACTTTCTCTTCCATACTTGGTTCTGTATTGAGGGTTCTGGGAGTTCACAAACTACATTTCCCAGGCCCCTTTGCCAACGGACTTCCTCTTAGGTTCTGTCATTAAGAGGCATTCCGAAGTGGTACAAAAAGATAGTTTTCTGCTTCTGGCTTCCACAGCAGTGTACAGTTGCCAGAAGTTGCTGGCGATTTTTGTGGGGATTGTGGGGTTATGGCACTACCGACTCTCAGGGTCTGTTAAGCAGCAGCAGCACTTTTCTGGCATTTCTGCTTCTCTGTCTGGGGAGTGTTTTACTGCCCTAGGCTGCCTCCGCAGAAAGAGAATGAAGGAAAATGAAATGGTCACTGATTTGCTGTTTATGAAGTTTACGTCAAAACACCTCTCTTTCAAAGAAACCAATGCCAGAGACGATAAATGGGAAATCAATTAACCTTACCAATTCTGGACTCCGTGGCAGAATTTATAAAAACCTTGTTCTATTCTTCTTGAACACGATGAATAAATTACATTAATATGATACACACACACAGACACACACATTTTTTTTTAACCTAAACTGCTGGAGAAAGAAGTTAAGAGAACTTGTTGGATCTGAAATAGATGAGTAGCATTTAAAGAAAACTTGCTTGTTTATAACACAGCATTCTGCTTGTCCAGGACCTACGCTGCATCGGGAAAATACCACATCTGAACAGGAAATGTGAATTTTAATCCATTTATTTCTCTGTATCTGAAAACACTCTCAGTCTTACTCTTTTAGCTATGCTTTATTTTACCTTTCAAAGGCCATGGATTCTTGCTTCAATTATATTTGTAACCAGGTTCATTTTTGCTTCTATGCGCAAAACAGTTGCCCAGGTAACACGCGCATGTGTGTGTGTGTGTGTGTGTGTGTGAACTATGTAACATGGTTAGTGGAGAACATTGTGGCCATATGGATTGCCAGAGTTTTTCCATATTAATTACCTTTACAAGTCAATGAAGGAATAAGAGTAAAGACAGAAGAATTTTAGCCAAGCCTAATTTTTTTTTTTTTTTCAGCACATCACTGTTTCCCCCGTACTTGGTTAAGCAAAGAAAGTTGAAAAACTCTTAAAGAGGCTCTAGCCTACAGGCATGGAGCCTCTCCAAAGGGATTCCCAGTCCAAACTATGAGGACAAAGGAATTTGGACAAGAACTAAATTTTTTTCTTGGTTATATGTCTCTGAAAAGCATATTATTTAATAAACTGTCAGTCAATTACTCTGGAGTGAGAATTGTATTCTCTTGAATTGAACAATCAACATAAACTTTTATGTGTTTATTCTTGGGAATCTTTCCTTGTTTGTTTTTGTGTTTGTACATTATCTATGTATAGCAAATTTAATGTGACCCAAGTCTCTTCAATTTGATGTAGAGAAAAAAATACTAACTTGGGAATCAGAAGAATTGAGATCTAGCCACAGGTAAAAAAGGCTAATACTTTAATATGAAGAACTTCTTAGGAGACTTCACCGCAAAATATTCATCCATAGTATTGTTTATAACAATGAAATCTGAAAAAAAATTACTAAATTTCCAACAATTTTGAATTTTTTAAATAAATTATGGTACATTTACATAATGGAATTTATGCAGCCATTTAAAATATTGCTGTAGAATTATATTTACTGGCATGAAATGATGTTTTCATATGTAGATTTACTCAATATAATGATTTTTCACTTAACGATTATTTACCATATTAGCTATTTAACACTTATACTACTTTTCAGACAACTTTTTTAAAAATTTAATTATTTTTCACCCAAGAAATACTAAATAAATATGCTAACAGAAACATTACAGTTTTGGGCCAGGAGCAGTGGCTCACACCTGTAATCCCAGCATTTTGGGAGGCCACGGTGGGAGGATCACTTGAGCCCAGGAGTTCAAGACCAGCCTGGGCAACACAGCAAGATCCCATTTCTACAAAAAAATAAAAGAAAATTAGCTGGATGTGATGGTGTGCACTTTTGTAGTCCCAGATACTTGGGAGGCTGAGCTGGAGCCCAAGAGTTCAAGGTTGTGGTGAACTACGATAGTGTCACTGCACTCCAGCCTGGATGACAGAGTGAGACCCTGTCTCTGGCAAAAAAAAAGAAAAAAAAAGTGGTTTTAGGCTAACCATATTAACCAACTGGTTCACCAATTTTCTCAACATAATAGTTTCTAATCAAATAATATAATACGAAACAGAATTGAATTGGGCACCATTTTAGGTGATTCTAAAATAGTTTCCTTTGTGTACATTCAAAAATCAAGGGAGTGAAGCCACAGCGTCTTGTGTGTTCTTTCTATACATTAGATTTAGCCTTTTATACATTATATTTAGACTGTCAGATTTAGCCTTCATTTTGCCCTTAAGGTAGTTTTCAGTGCTCTAACTTTATTTCTAAGTCCAACTGTTTCTCTTTTAATTTAATTTAATTTTTTTTGTATCCTTTTTTTTGTATTTCAGAATATTATGGGGATATAAACATTTTGGTTACATAAATTGCTTTTGTACCTTTTGAGTCAAAGCTATAAGTGTGCCCATCCCCAGATAGTGTGCATTGCACCCACTAGGTATGAATTCACTCATTCCTTCTTCCTCCAATTATTTCTAATTTGAGTGCAAAATAATAATCAGATATCCCTGAAAGTGGCAGGGCACTGTGGCACACATCTGTAGTCCCAGCTACTTGGGAGGCTGAGGCAGGAGGCTCACTTGAGCCCAGGAGTTTGAGGTTGCAGTGAGCTCTGATGATGCCCCTGCACTCATGCCTGGGCAACAGAGCAAGACCTTATCTCAGCAACAACAGCAACAAAAATCAAAAAAGACAAAAAGAAGAGATTCTTCAAAGTTTGAACAGTTGGTAAATAAAATAGTTCACAGAGAATTCATCTTCCAAAAGACTGACTCCCTCACAGCTCTTCCCAACCAACACCTGGTACAAGACTCTTCTTCCTCCTTTCGTGAGTACAATAAATCTTTACTATATTTTAGTCCACGTGCAAACTATATTCAGAGACTTTCAGATATTGTTGTCTACTGCTTGTATAAACTTGTTTTTATTGTTCAGTTAGCAATGTGAAAATTGGGTATGGTAGGTTGGGATAAAACATGTCATAATTTTTCCATTAAAATTAATGAAAAAATTTTAATTTACTTTTTCTTTCATTTAGCAAGGTTTTCCAGAATTGAATAATGCTATCAACCATGGGATAAGTGAACTATTAAGTTAAATTAAGCAGCTTGCAACCTACAGGTAGCAAAAGACAGGCATAATAGAAATATATACATATATATGTATACACACACACACACACACACACACACACACACACGTAAGTAGATAATGAATTGAAAAGATATATACCAAAATTGTCCCCAGTGATTTTGTTGTTAGATGATAAGTGATTTAATTTCTTAAATTACATCTGATTTCTTTTCCCTTTTCCTTCCTTCCTTCCTTCCTTCCTTCCTTCCTTCCTTCCTTCCTTCCTTCCTTCCTTCCTTCCTTCTTTCCTTCCTTCCTTCCTTCCTTCCTTCCTTCCTTCCTTCCTTCCTTCCTCCCTTCCTTCCTTCCTTCCTTCCTTCCTTCTTTTCCTTTCTCTTTCATTTGCTTAAGTGGCAAGATATTTTGAGATATAAACTAAAATTTCCCTCCATAGGTTTTTTAAATTAATATTTCTGTCTCAATCTGATGCAGTATGAAATTCACCTTTGTGCTACAAGAACAGGCTGACATGGAGTAGACTGCAGGTAGGAGAAAGTCAGTTTTCAACTTTTGTGTTTTTGAAGTTAACACCCGGCAAAGACAAACACTGTAGAAGACTGCATGAGTGGTTAGAGCCAGTTCAACTGCATACAGACTGGATAGTATCTGCCTGGACTTGGGAGGAGCAGAAGAGAATTAGAGGGAAAGTGAGAAGGTTATGGGTCTCAGATGGGCCAAATTCCGGGATTTAGAGGGAGGAGGAGAGTGATAGAATCCTCCAATACCTTCGGGGATTTGAGAGCAGGAAAGGACTCCTTGCAGAGGAATTAAACTCACAGGCAAACAGAGACATCTCAAAAAAAAAACAAAACAAAACAAAAAACAAAACAAAAAACAAAAACACTAGTTAGGATCTTGCCAGCTGTTGATTTAGGGCTCTTGACATTTGGATGATCATTGAATGAGAGGGAAGTGGAAGGCCCAGGGAGAAGGAAAGAGGACCTCCTAGACTCTCACTACAATCTAGAGCTTTCTATATCAACAATAGACTGGTAAAGTTCTGGTCAGTATGAATCATTCGATTATAATAATGTGCAGCATATTATTATCCCCAAATTACAATAATGACAACCCATATTACAACACACAGAACTTTCCTGGAATTTGCCAGGTGTCAGAATATGTTTACAGTTGCTCTCAAGCCACTTTACAAATAAACAAAAGTAATGGTTTTGAAAGCTTAGAGATTCATGAAGCTTCCTTTCTATTAACACCTGATCTGAACAAAATATACCAATCTAGTTCCACATGAGGTTGAAATGTGGCTTCATTTCTAACCTGCCAAATAGCCTAATTTAAAAAATAACATTGCACAAATAAAGTATCTCTTTATGTCTTCTGGTAATGAATTCCATCACATTATTTACATCTATTTAGAAAAATTACAGCTCAATAGTAAAAAATTTGCAAATATGCATTGACCTCATTTCTCCTGTGGTTTTGCTTCCATTTCTCTTTGAGTGTATTCTGTCAATTCAGCCCTTTACTCTGCACCTGGCTCTGTCCTTCCTGCTCTACTCAAAGTCCTCTTTTCCAGGTTGCCAGCATCCTCTGCACTACTGAACCAACACAGCCCTTCTTTGTCCTTACCTGACTTAATTAACCTCGATGTCCCCCCTCCCCCAACTTTTGCCCACCAGCATTTTTTGTATTTTTCCTTTCCACTCTTAAACTTCCCAAGAGCTCTTCTTTTTCTTCTTTCCATTTCTTACTTAAATCTGCATCTCTGGTCTAGCTTTTTCTCCTGAGCTCCAGATTTATATATCCAATTGCTTACCGTGCATCTCCCCATGGATGTCCCATTGTCCTTCAAGCTCTACGCATATGCCCAGAATAGAATTCATCCTCCCCCACAAACCTTTCTCTCCTGTGCTTGGCCATCAGTGGCTGCTACTGCAGGTCATATTGCAACTGTGACACAGAGCCTGGAGGTCCCTCTACTTGAACCCCCGTCTATATCAGTTTGCTCAGGCTGCTATGGCAAAATACCACGGATTGGATGGCTTAAACAACAGAAATGTATTTTTCTCACAGTTCTGGAAGCTGGGAAGCCCAAGATCAACATGCTGGTAAATTCAGTGTCTGGTGGGGGGTGCCTTCCTGGCTTGCAGACGGCCAACTTCTCCACGTGTCCTTACATGGTGAGCAAAGAGAGAGAGAAAACACATTCTGCGGTGTCTCCTTTATAAGAACACTAAACCTATTGGATCAAGGCCCCATCCTTATGATCTCGTTTAACCTTATTTTTACCTCAGAGGTCCCATCTCTAAATACAGCCACGTTGGGGTGAGGGCTTCGACATATGAATGTTGCGGGGTGACACATTCACTGCACGTCATCGCCCATCTGTCACCAAGGTCTTTGATTCTTCTTAATAAATAATTTTTGAAACACCCACTTCACTCACCTCCCACAGTCATTAATTTAGTTCTGGACGCCATTGTCTTTCAGCTGATCTAGCACAGCAAGCCTCATGGGCTCCCTCCTCCCAGTCCCTCCCTGTCCCATCTCGGCCCCACGCTGCAGCTGGGCGCCCCATCTCTAGTGCAAACATGATCACACGACTCTTCTCTTAAATCCTTTCCCATGTCCTTCCAGTCCTCTCAGGTAAAGCCCAGACCTTTTCGCATGGCTCATGATGGCCTTTCTTGCCACCCCAGTTTCATCTCTCATTATTCCCCGCTGTCTTACTCTGTTTTGTGTTGCTATAAAGGAATACCCAGAGCTGGGTAATTTATTAAAAAAAAAAGTTTTATTTGGCTCACAATTGTGATGGCTAGCAAGTTTGAGACTGAGCATCTGCATCTGGCGAAGGCTTCAGGATGCTTCCACTCCAGGAGGAAGGTTAGGGGTAGCTGGTGTGTGCAGAGATCACACAGTGAGAGAGGAAGTGGGGGTGGTGGTGTCCTGAATCTCTTGGGAGGGAAGAGAGTGGGAACTCACCCTCCCCCATGGAGGGCACTAATCTATGAGGGATCCACTGCCGTGACCCAAATACCTCCCACTGGGCCCCACCTCCCAACACTGCCACCCTGGGGATTACACTTCAACATAAGGTTGGAGGGGACACACATCCAAACTATAGTACTCATCACCCACCTTGTACTCAGTGCTCTAGGCTTAAAAAATCCAGCTTCCCCAAGGAACTACATTTTCTCTCTCACTCTCTCTTTCTCCCCCTCTTCTATCTCTCTTTCTCTCTCACAGAGCTTTAAGAACTTACTGTTCTTTCCGCTGGAGTAGCAGTTGTGTTCTACGCTGGAGTAGCAGTTGTGTTCTACTTTTCCTTTCTCCCTCTTGTTTCTCTCCAAACATTGGAGTCTGGCTAATGTTTACTCATCCCTCAGGTCTCAGCAGTTGAACCACTTTCTCTGGAAAGCTTTTCCCACTCTCTAAGGCCGGGCTGGTATCCTTCCTCTATAGGCTCCTTTACTTACCTGTCCCTCATTCCTGTGTCCCCAGAGTCTAGCATAGAGCCTGGCACACAGTCAGCTTTTACTAATCACACTTGTTAAAGATGGATGAATGCATCTCACCTACCCTTCAGGCCTGTTAATCAGGCAGTAAAGCCATGGTGTTCTGGTAACAGTCTCCTCCACCTCTGAAGGAAGAAGTAAACCACACCTATGTTATAGCAATGTGCTGACTAGAGGAGCTGGTGGGTGATATTGTAGGGCAGGCAGAGCTCTGTGGGGCAGGTGGTAACGGCCATGGATGCAGGGAGGTCAGGTCAGCCACTGAGTAGGAGGGAAGTTTGTCTTCATGTCCCTTCATTTGCTGCCAGGCCCTCATGACAGCTCCCCGTCTCCATGCGAGTGAACGGCTGCAAACCCGAGTGATATTTAAAACATTGAACAGGTGCTGTGGTTATATGCATAAATAAGTGAATAAGAAAATGAGAGTGCCAGCTTTGGTGGCACATATACCAAAACTGGAACGATATGGAGAAGACTGGAATGGCCCCTGCACAAGGATGACAGGCAAATTTGTGAAGTGTAAAATAAAAATAGAAAGAAAGAAAAGAAAATGAGAAATATATTTCTTATTCTTGAACCAAACTAAACTTTATGTTATAAAACAAGTGATACAAATTCTGGTGTATATCATTCACCAAATTATTCTAACAATTTCCAAATTATTTGTTGATTTTAGAGAAAAACCTGACTTTGTGGTCGTCACTGACTAAATAATGCTCCTTCCTGAGCTGTGATTCAACACATGAAGGTCTTTCAAGGACTTTCCTGTTAGCAACAATATACATGTAGACACCAGCACCTCCCACATAGGACCTTGAGACCCATGTCCCAGCCTCACCAGTAACGTCGGTGCCAAGGCGCCTGCCCACCACCTACTCTGTTGTCCCAACCCAGACCCATGAGGTTCAGTGGGGCCAGCACTGCTGCCTCCACCACTACCTGGGTTGGCTGAGCAGCCACCTGGGGCTGCCCTCCCCTGTACTGCCAACATTCCAGACCCTTTCACCTTCCTTTGTGGCCTGGAAGTGGGAATGGCTTGGATGAGGTATCTCTGTTAGCCAGAGGAACTACCGGCAGCCAGAGGCAGTGGATTTTACTGGGGGAGGAGGGTTTGAGCACCATGGCATTGTTCTGCCCAAGAACATTGTTTCCTTCCAGTGGGAAATACTTAAGTACAGATTCCTGGGCCTGGCATGGGGAGCCCTTGGTGGTATGTTCCAGTCTGCCTCACTGCCCTATATCCCTCTGCTTTTCTATATGTGCCCTGGGTTACAGAAAAACTGGAACATTCCTGGGTGACATGCACCACCCCACCACTGGCTCCTGCCTCCCTCCTCGTGCTTGGAACGTTGTCTCTTTCTGAACTGCTCTGCCTCCCCCGCCCCAATCTACCTGTTCATTTTTATCCCCCCTTCCAGGCTTAGCTGACGTGCCGCCACCTCCTATGAAGGAATTCCTGATCCCTCCAACCAGATTATAATCTTTCACTCACATTTAGTCCTTCTCTTATGACATTGACCCTTGTAGACCTTATATTTTAAAATTATCATTTGCATACTTATTTTATTTTATTTTATTTCAGCATATTACAGGGATACAAATGTTTAGGTTATGTATATTGCCTTTGCCCCGCCCAAGTCAGAGCTTCAAGCATGTCCATCCCCCAGACGGTGCGCACTGCACCCATTAGGTGTGTATGTACCCATCCCCTACTCCCCCCTCCCATCTGCCCGACACTGATGGATGTTATTACTATATGTTCATTTAAGTGTTGATCAGTTAAAATCAGTTTGATGGTGAGTACATGTGGTGCTTTTCCATTCTTGGGATATTTAGTACAACGGGTTCTAGCTCTATCCAGGATAATACAAGAGGTGCTAGATCACCATTGTTTTTTGTGGCTGAGTAGAACTCCATGGTATACATATACCACATTTTATTGATCCAGTCACTTATTGATGGGCACTCGGGTTGTTTCCACATCTTTGCAATTGTGAATTGTGCTTCTATAAGCATTCTAGTGTAGTGCATACTTATTTTTAAACAAACTTTCCATTTCCCTACACTGATGATCCCAGATGGAAATATGTTTTGCATTTCTGTTTCATCCCCTTTAGATATTAGTCCAGAGGCTTTCACATAACAGATACATAATCCTTTCTGGGTAGTATTTGGACTTATTTTTGTGTGATATGTAAAAGTGTTGAACTAATGTGAAGGAATGTTTCCAGTTTCTGTATTTCTCTGAGACTCAAATTTCTCCTCTATAGAAATGTCTGTGATAATGGTACATGCCTCATAAGGTTGTTGTATGGATTAAATGAGACCATGTATTACCGAACACGAAGGCTGCCCTGCAGTAATAATCAGCACGTGGCAGTTGTTATTGTTACTTTGCTCCATGGTAAGATCTTTCTAATAGAACTAAGTATGGACAAGTCTGCCACACAGATCTTCCTTCTTTCACTGGGGGTAGTTGATTCTTTTTTCACCCAAATCATATTTATGGAGGTTTACTATATGCCAGGTCTGTGTTAGGGACTGAAAATCCTATGGTTAGAAAAAATACCAGATAAGGTTCCTGCCTTCATAGAGCTCAGAGTCTAGAGTAGAGTTGGACATTTATCCAGCAATTATGCAAGAAGGGGTACATGATTCTTCAGGATCTTGGTTTATTGAGCCTAGACTTAGTGAGAAAAGTCAAGGAAGCTGTCCCTAAAGTATTCAAACACAGCTGGCCAACCACCTGGAGAAAGTAGTTTAAGGGCTGGCTTGTCCAGGGCTGGCACTAGGGTAAGGCAGGTGAGGCACTCACCTCACGCACAAAATTTAAGGGGGCACAAAAAGAATCAGTCATCAATATAAACAACATTTTAATGCAATATTAAAAATAATGAAAATTAATGCAAAAAAATCCATGATGAACAAAATATCACCATTTTGAATAAAGACAGGATCAGTAACAATGCTGTGTTGAGTCATATTGGAGCGTTAAGCAAAAGGAAAAAAAGGTCAATGACTGATCCTTAGTTTTAGCCCTAGATTTGACTAGATAAGAATAACTTTAAAAGTCCCTTCCTACCTAGAGATTCTGGAAAATTATGAACATTCACATGGAAATTCTAATTCTATCCAGCAGAGGGCAGTGATACCTAAGTAAACAGGTGGAAGCTTTTTCGGTCATCTTCATCAATCACCACCACCACCATCACCAAATTTTGGAGGGGAATACCTTAAAGGTTAAAAGTTTTTGAGTGAAAATAGGTGTGCTGTGGAAACTTTGTATGACTCTGGTGTTGGAGGACCAGCAAACTCTTATAAGCTGCCTTACAACAAGCTTTCTTTTTAGTAGATATATTTTTGCTGATTTGATTTGAAATGTAGCCAGATCTAGGACTTATGAGCTATGAAGCCATGTGGTAATGAGCATTCTGTAATTTTTTCTTTTTGGCCAGTTTTTGGGGGAAGCAATCAATAAGTGGTTGATTTTTCTCTTCGTTCTTGTCCTTTCTTCTTTCAATATTAAAATCCGAGACTTGGGAGGGAAGCTGGACACCATGAACAAAGGGACACCCACTCGTTTGCAAGATGAGGAAGCTTGCAGAATAGGTTGGCTTGTTTATTAATTCACTTGTTCATTCATTCATTATTTCATTTGTTCAAGAATTTCACAGGCATTTATTGTCTAGATATGACAAGTACTGTGGTGACACAAATGGACACAAAGACTCACATAAATCACAGTGTTCATCTTTCATGAACAACTACTCCAGAATAGGAAACAGTGGCAGACATAGATATTTATGATAATTAGGCTAAGTCTGTGTGCAGAGGTATATGCTGAGCATTCTGGAACTCAGCTAAACAGCAACTAAAAAGTCTTCATCTGTTTTCTGTTAAGAATATTTTGGGGCTCTAAGATATGAGGTTTAGTTCCTTGTTTTTATTTGACTATGACTTTGGCACAAAGACTACCC
>RJWJ010041682.1:0-13457 GCA_004363605.1 Indri indri | reverse complement strand
ATTTTCAAATGGTTCAAGTTCCTGAGAGAGAGAACTCCCAGCAGGAAGTCTTGGATGGTTATTTTACTCTTCCCCTGGGCAAAGGTGGCTTGTGTGTGCCACGTAATGTTTTGCTGCTAATTACTTCCCAGCTTCAGACACTGCATTTTTTCCTCCTTTTAGTGGCTTCTAAAATCATGTATATTTAGCTTTTTATCGTGTAAGTCTTTTCGGAAGCAAATAGTTACTTTTGAGCAGTTAGTGTTTCACCAAAGATTTTTAAAAAAACAGACCCACAAGAGACTTAAAGTGTGAGACAAATAATTTTAAGCTTTAGATGTGATTATCATTTCCCCTATGTTAACAGCAATACAAACTCCAGTGCAAGTAGTATTCTGCTGAGTTCACTTTGGAGGAAATATTAAGAAGTGAACTGTGAAACTAAACAATATATATAATGGAGAAACCAATGCAATTTGAGTTTTCAATGCCATTGAGTTTTTCATAGAGACTAGAGAATAATAAACTTCCTACATGGTAGTTTGAACCAATTGTTAAAATGTTTCTCTATCTAGAATATTACCTACATTTTCCTCTTTGTCAGGAAATTGATTAAGGCTGGATGAATAAAAATCACCTTACATGTCTGAGTACAGACGAAAGACAGTGGGGTCAACAGTGACTATGTACAAAAGGACAAATGTATACCTACCCTTCGGGCATGGACTTCTGCCTATAGGTGCCGCCCCCAGAGCCAGTATCACTGGATGAAGACAGATTGCTGGGGGAGTTACGACACTGGGATCTTGCTAAAGCCATGGATGAGACTGTCACGTAGATGTCCGAACCAGGAGACAGCCTGTATGTGCAAACCAAAAACGAGAAGTCAACAATTAGAAGGGAAAATCCCAAGGCAATGCATGATGGATAATATCATGTAAATGTGACAAAGGCGGCGACTTCATGGAGATAGTGAAAATGAAGCCAGCTGGAAGCCTACAAAAGAAACTTCCCCATAAAACTACTCCCTAGGGGAACAGCTGGAAAATCGCCTTGAAGGGGGCGGGGATGTAAAAAAATAACAGGAGGAGAGCAAAAAAAAAAAAAGATCGAGAAAACACGTATGCTTCTAAAACCTGCCAGAATTCAACTGGCTGAATTGCTTATGCAGTTCCTAGGATGGCAGAGCAGAAGCTAATTGAACCCAAGTGATATTAACATAGCAATTAATTCCAGTTTCTCCTACTAATCCTCCCAGAGTATATGACCGCAGTGGGAATGATACATTTTTTGTTTTCCAATTTTATTACGCAAACTCTGGAATGAATGTTTAGGCTTAGCTATTTAATATTCATAATTTGGGTTGATAGTAGCACCATCATTTAAAAGGTCCATGAAAAAACGGCTAAGCACTGCAGTTGCTGGATTTAATTAAAATTACTGAATTTATGTAATACCAGAGTAGAAATGTGCTTCACATGGGTACCTAATATATCTATTTCTAAAGTTATGTATTCTTCATCCTGCCAACTGGAGGTCAAGGCAGAAACCAGAGCTTTGTGGTCAGGACAGACATATTTTTCCCCTCTACCTCCTCTATTCTAGCAGGCAACAGGCAACCACAGGGATATATCAGTAAGTGATGCTGACAATTGTGACCAAGTATAAACTAAACCTTAATGACAATGATATTTTATTTCAGAAGCTAAAGCTGGCACAAATCACTTGACTCTTGTAGCAGGGAAGGTCATTTCTATTTTATAGCTGAGAAAGTGAAATCTAAGTCATTTGTTCAAGGTCACAATAAGCCAGGTTCTTGATTCCAAGTCCACTGCACTCTATGCTAAACAACTGCTGTCCCCTAGAGAAGGCTGGGTTTTCTTTTCTTAATAAAACAGTTAGCAGTGGGTTTGCATGGTCAGACAGTTTTGCACATAAAGCTATCTTAAACTTAAGTCAAAGTTTTGAAGCCTTGGGACAGAACCTGTTCACTGGAATAAAGCAATGTCCCACAATGAACCTATGTGTCCTCTGTAGCAGGGCAGGATAGGGTTTCAGGCACCGAAAGCTGACAGAAGGGATAAAAGAATCACAATGAAAAGGTTTTCTAATAAAAAAGAATAAGGATAGATACTAAAAAGTAAAACTCCTCACTTCGTCCATGCCCAAGACGCAAATGTGACTTGAAAGCCCAGATTCCTCTCCAGTTGTCTCCTAGATGTCTCTACTGAACACCTTCACCAGCCATTCAAATGAAACCTCTTAAAAACGAACAGATTTGATACATTGTAGGCTTGGAGGCAAGATGGTGGACTAAAGACAATGGTCACCAGATTGTCTCAGAAAGAAGGAAAAATTGTAGGTTAAAAAAAACATAGCCAGGTGTAATTTTGAGGGAAAAGTGCTAGAACCTACCAGAGATTCCACGGGGAGAAGTTGTGGAGCAGAACAAGAAGGAGCATGGTTTCTGCAGAGATCAACCCCCAGAGAATTTGGCGCCCATGGAAAGGGTAGGTGGGGGTGTTTGTTTTTCCTTCCCTCACACCTCTGGCAGACTGCAGGCTCCTGAACTGTTGGAGAGCTGCTCTACTCTCACAAGCCCAGAAGCTGCTGCCGCCAGCGAACTGGGAAATGCCTGAGAACAGAGCACTGGGCTGCCGGCCCCCTTGGGGTCGTTTCCTGTCACCCTAGACCCAAGCCAAGACAGCAGACGCCCTACTGCTTTTCGACCCATTGTGCACCTTTGTCCTCCCCAGGGAGCCTCAGCCCTTCAGTTTTCTTGTTGCTGGCCCCAACTCCCTACACAAACATTTCCCAACTCCTGCTCAGATTGCAGTGGCCACAGGGGGCCAGTGGGTCCCAGGGGAACTGTGTGACCCTAGAGCTTGGACATTTAGGGTGGGCTGCCATCAGGGGAGAGGAGAGTACAGCAAGCCAAGGGCGCCCTTCGGGACAAAGGGGACCAGAATGCCAGTTCTCCTCTGTTCAGACTCTTCTCCTGCTCCTGCCTTCCCTCACGCACTACGGAAGTTCCCACATGAGTCAGCATGGGTAACCCGAGGAACGACTGAGCCGGCGCTCTCAGGAGTGGCTGCTTCCCCTCTGTTGGCTTATCCACCACATTGAGGCTTCCACAGAGAGTGGGGCTCACCCCTTTCCTCTTGAAGACCTGCAGTGGACCAAGGAGTACTCAGACTGTGAGCTCCCTGCCTGCGACCCCTCTCCATTGCTGCCTGCTTGGCTGCTCCAGCAGAGCAGGGCATACCTCGAGGCAGAGCGACACTAAGCTTGCTTGAGCATGCCATGGGCAACTTGGGACCAGCATGCTTCTCCCTGGCATGGTCAGGGATTAAACTTGGGGGATCAGAGGACAGGCCCACAGGCTGGATCCCATATCCCTAGGACTCAATCATGTTGCTTGGGGGCATAGAGAGATTTGTGAACTGGTCTCAGGAAGTAAGGGAGCCCACGTGGGCAGAACTAAAAGTAGAGTACGGTGTGGGTCTGAGCTGCAGTGCACTTGCAGAGCACCCCTCCCCTCACAGGAAAGCAGCGCTTTCAGTCCGGGCAGGATCCTGGGCAGGAAAGCTCCCAGCCTGCGGTGGTGAGCTCAGCTGGTTGGGGTGCTGCTTGTGGCCAGACCCTGGAAGGAGATCCGTAGGGCAAGGAAAGGGGGAGAAGAGTGAAACCCACTCCCATCTGCCAGACTGTGAATGCCAGACTACCTACCTCTGCCCCATGAGCAGACTTTTCTGGCTTGGTGGGGTCATTTTAGCCCCTCCCTGGTGGCTTTCCTCAGCGGCCTGCCCACCACCTGGGGCATCTGAGTGCTTCTCCTGATCGAATAAAGCTGGTCACAGGTTCCAAAAAACACTGCTGTAGCTGACTCTTTCCTGCAAGCGCCCATTAGAGCATTTACTGACTCCATCATATAGGGTGTAGCTGACTCTTACCCACAAGCACCACCTGCTGTCTCAGAGATTAAACTGGGCATCCCAACATAATTCATATTGTTAAGAAGAACACAGGACTAGGGAAAGAGAAAGGATTTCAAAGACCTGCATCTCCCCTTGTTGACAAGAGACAGGGAATCTGCCCATGCGCATAGCGCACTACTGCTACAGCCTACAAATTACTAGCAATTGAGAAAACCACCACACTAAGGCTATCTATAACCAAGGTATCCACCTAGACCCCCCTCAAAATACCCACAAGCAAAGCCAAAGGTCCTTACCTGACATGTGCTATAGGCACACCCTTAAAAGTGAGGGGGAAAAAAGTCTGACCTAAATAAAAGAAAATCCAAAAACAAGAAGTGACAGCTGCTCCAGCTGAGAAGGAATCAGTGCAATAACTCCAGAAGTATGAAAAATCAGAGTAAAGGGATACCCCAAAGGAGCACACCAACTCTCTAGCAATGGATCCCAACCAAAATGTAAATACTAAAATGACAGATAAAGAATTCCAAATATAGATTGTAAGAAAGCTCAATGAGATCCTAGAGAAAATGGAAAACCAACCCAAAGAAACCAGAAAAGTAATTCAGGAAATGAATGAAAAATGTACTAAAGAGATACATATTTAAAAAAAAAAACAGAACTTCTGGAAATGAAAAATTCATTTAGGGAAATACGAAACACAGTGGAAAGTTTTAAGAATAGACTAGACCAAGCAGAAGAAAGAATTTCAGAGCCCGAAGACAACTCCTTTGAATTAACCCAGTCAAAAATAAAGAACAAAGAATCAAGCGGAATGAATGAAGTCTACAAGAAATATGGGATTATGTAAAACAGCCAAATATAAGAATCTTAGGTATCCCTGAGGGTAAAGAAGAAAAAGCAAAAGGCCTGGAAAACCTATTTGGGGGAATAATCAAGGAAAACTTCCCTGGTCTTGCTAGAGATTTAAACATCCAGATACAAGAAGCTCAACAAACACCTATGAGATTCATTGCAAAAAGGGTATCACCAAGACATACAGTCATCAGACTGGCCAAAGTCAAAGTGAAGGAGGAACTCCTGTGAGCCATGAGGTGAAAATATCAAGTAACTTACAAAGGAAAACCCAACAGACTAACTGCAGACTTCTCAACAGAAACCTTACAAGCCAGAAACAAAATAACTGCCAGCCAAGAATTTTGTATCCTGCAAAACTAAATTTCATAAATGAAGGAGAAATAAAGTCTTTCCCAGACAAGCAAACACTAAGGGAATTTGTCACCACTAGACCTGTCCTACAAGAAATGCTTAAAAGTATTCTATACTTGGAACAGAGTAATTGATACCCACCAGTGTAAAAACATCCAAAAGTTAAAACTCACAGCTCTTATAAAATAGTAACACAAGAGAGAGAACAAAGCAACTAGGTAATAAAATGATGACCAGAATAGTATCTCACATATCAATAATAACCTTGAATGTGAATGGTCTTAATGTACCCCGCCCCCCCACAAAAGATGTAGATTGGTTGAATGGATTAAAAAACACAACCCAAATATTTGCTGTGTCCAAGAAACCCATTTAACTCACAAAGATTTTCATATGGTAAAGGGGTAGAAAAAATATTCCATGATATTCTCATATCAGATAAAATAGACTTTTAATCAACAATGGTAAAAAAAAAAAGATAAAGATGTTCATTACATAACGATAAAAGGATCAATTCAACAAGAAAATATAACAATCCTAAATATATATGCACTTAACACAGGAGCTCCCAGTTTCATAAAACAAATTCTACTAGATCTAAGGAAAGAAATAAAGAGTAACATCATAACAGCTGGGGACTTCAACACTCCACTGACAGAAGTAGACAGATCACCGAGGAAGAAAATCAACAAAGAAACACTGAACTTAAATGGGACTCTGGAACAAATGCACATATCAGACATTTACAGAACATTCTACCCCACACCCAAAACTGCAGAATACACATTCTTTTCTTCAGCACATGGGACATTTTCTAAGATGGATCATATGTGTTAGGCCACAAAACAAGTCTCAGCAAATTTAGAAAAACTGAAATCATACCATGTATCTTCTCAGGATACAGTGGAATAAAACTAGAAATCAATTCCAAGAGGAACTCTCAAACTACACAAATACATGGAAATTAAACAACGTTGCTGCTGAATGATCCTTAGGTTATCGACAAAATCAAGATGGAAATAAAATTTTTTTTTCAAATTAAATGACAAAGGTGACACAAGCTTCCAAAAATCTATGGGCTACAGAAAAAGCAATGCTATAGGGAAAATTCATAGCCTTAAATGCTTACATCAAAAAGACAGATCACAAATTAACAACTTAAGTCACACCTCAAGGAACTAGAAAAAGAAACACAAACAAAACTCAAAGCCAGCAGAGGAAATAACGAAGCTCAGAGCAGTACTAAATGAAATGAAAACAAAAACAAAAAAACCCACCATACAAAAGATCAACGTAACAAAAACTTGGTTCTTTGAAAAGATAAACAAAATTGATAGACCACTGTGCAGATTACCTAGAAATAGAAGAGAAAGTACTCAAATAAGCTCAATCAGAAACCAAAAATGATTCATACTGATACCACAGAAATATGAAATCTCATCCATGACTACTATGAAAGCTGCTACACAAACTAGAAAACCTAGAGGAAATGGATAAATTCTTGGAAATACGCAACATCCCAAGCCTAAATCAGGAAGAAATAGAAATCCTGAACCAACCAGTAACATGCAGCAAGATTGAAATAATAAAAAACCTCCCAACAACAACAAAAAAAGACCCATCCTAGAGAGATTCACAGCCAAATTCTACCAGACCTACGAAGAAGAACTGACGACCATTCCACTGAAACTGTTCCATAATATTGAGAAGGAAGGAGTCCTCCCTAATCATTCTACAGAGCCAGTATCATCCTGATACAACAACAAAAAACTATAGACCAATATCCCTTATGAACATAAATGCAAAAATCCTCAACAAAATACTAGCAAACCTAATTAAACAACACATCATAAAGATAATCTGCCATGATCAAGAGGGTTTCATCTCAGGGATGCAAGGATGGTTCAACGTAGACAAATGAATAAATGTGTTTCATCACATATACAGTAGTAAAAATAAAGACCATGAGGGTTTCATCTCAGGGATGCAAGGATGGTTCAACGTAGACAAATGAATAAATGCATTTCATCACATATACAGTAGTAAAAATAAAGACTATGATCATTTCAATAGATGCAGAAAAAGCATTCGATAAAATCCAGAGCCCATTATGATAAAAACCCTCAACAAAGTAGGCATAGAAGGAACATACTTCAAAATAATAAAAGCTATATATGACAAACCCACAGCTAACATCATACTGAATGGGGAAAAGTTGAAAGCATTCCCCCTAAGAACTGGAACAAGACAAGGGTACCCACTGTCACCACTGCTATTCAACATAGTAGCTAGAGTATTAGGCCAAGAGAAAGAAACAAAGGGCATCCAAATAGAAAGAGGAGGGCAAATTACCCCCGTTTGCCAATGAGATGATCCCGTATCTAGAAAATGCTAAAGACTCCACCAAAAGACTCCTAGAATTGATAAATAAATTCAGCAAAGTCTCAGATTACAAAATCAATGTACACAAATCAGTAGCATTTCTACATACTAATAACAGTTAAGCGGAGAGTCAAATCAAGAACACAATACTGTTTACAATAGCTGCAAAAATAAAATACCTAGGAATATACTTAACCAAGGAAGTGAAAGATCTCTACAAGGAGAACTAGAAAATATTGATGAAAGAAATCATGGATGACATACAAACAAACAGAAAAACATCCTATGCTCATGGATTGGAAGAATCAACATTGTTAAAATGTCCATACTGCTCCAAGTGATTTACAGATTCAACACAATTCCCATCAAAATACCAATGTCATTTTTCACAGACCTAGAAAAAACTAATACTAAACTTCATACAGAACCAAAAGAGTCTGAGTAACTAAAGCAATCTTATACAAAAAGAAAAATCTAGAAGCATCGCATTACCTGACTTCAAATTGTACTACAAGACTATAGTAACTAAAACAACACAGTACTTGAATAAAGGTAGAGACATAGACCAAAGAAACAGAATAGAGAACCCAGAAATAAAACCATATAGTTATGGCCAATTGATTTTTGACAAAGCAGACAAAAAGATACACTGGGAAAAGAATGCCCTATTCAATAAATGGTACTGGGAAAATTGGAAAGCCAGATGCAGAAGAATGAAACAGGATCCCTGTCTCTAGCCATATATAAAAATTAACTCAAGATGGATTAAAGACCTAAATGTAAAACCTGAAACTATAAAAATTCTGGAAGAAACTGTAGGAAAAACTCTTCTAGATATTGGCCTAGGCAAAGAATTTATGACTAAAACCCCAAAGGCAAATATAGCAACAACAAAAATAAATAAATGGGACTTATTTAAATTTAAAAAGCTTCTGTACAGCAAAGGAAATAATCAGCAAATAGGCAACCTACAGAATAGGAGAAAATATTCACAAACTATACACCTGACAAAGGACTAATATCCAGAATCTACACAGAACTCAAACAAATCAACAAGAAAAAAACAAATAAACCTATCAAAAAGTGGGCAAAAGACAGGAGTTTTTTTTTTTAAAGAACATATACAAATGGCCAACAGGTATATGAAAAAATGCTCAACATCACTAATCATCAGGGAAATGTAAATTAAAACCACAAGAAGATATCACATTATGCATATCTGAATGGCCATTATTAAAGAATCAAAAACCATTAGATGTTGCCATGGATGCCATAAAAAAAGAAGAACTTATCTGCTGTTGATAGGACTGTAAATTAGTACAACCTCTATGGAAAACAGTATGGATATTCCTCAAAAAACTAAAAGTAGGCCTACCATTTGATCCAGCAATCCCACTATCGGGTATCTACCCAAAGGCAAAGAAGTCACTGTATCAAAAACACATCTGTACCCAAATGTTTATCATAACACAATTCACAAATGCAAAGATGTGTAATCAACCTAAGTGCCCATCACTTGATGAGTGGATAAAGAAAATGTGGTGTATGTATATTGGACCCGATTCCAATATCCCAGCTCTGAATTCATATATAGAACCTCCTTAAATCCAGTATCAGTCTGTTCTTTGCACCATTATACCATGTCCCATAGAATGGTTAGTTTTATGTCTGTCTCCCCACCTAGATTCTGTCCTTAAGAAGCAGCACTGAGCTTTGTTTATCTTTACATCTCTGGGTGCTTATTATATGTTTTTGCATGAAGAATCCCTATCAGCAGTGTATGAAATGAAGAAGAGAAAACAGATTCAGGACAAGGGCCCATAGTTACATTAGATGTACCAAGCCAGGGGTCTGCAACCATCATGGGTCTAGATCAGTTGAGAAATAGTCACTAATAATAAAGTTCCAAAATTTGTGAATAATTTACTGAAAGCAACTATAACACATTCAAAGTTAACATGCCTTCTTAAATGCAAGAAAAAGGAATGGAGTGACAAGTGGTAGAATGATGTCTAAGTCCAGACACCATTGTGAATATCATCGAACCTATGCCTAGCTGCAAGAGAACTTACTGACAAGGCCTGCTCTAGTACATGTGCAATGGGGCAGATCAAGAGACTGGGGATGTCAGTCTTTGGGGAAAGTGATAAGAAGGAAAAGAGGCAGTTTCTATGATCCTCCTGGTATCATCGCCATTCTTGTTACTACTACACAGACTATGAGGAATGTGGGCTGACCGCACAGCTGGCATTCTCATAGGATGTCAGATCTTGGAGTGGAGTATGTGGGGGCTGGTATGGTGGGGTCAGAGACCAGAGGGCACTCGCTCATCCCTACCTTGGGTAATGTATTTTGATAGGAGAAAGATCAAGACATTTATCTGGTACCACAAAATGGATTTCCCTTTACCTTTTTGCACTGAGACATCTCCCAAATTTCTCACTATTATTGTAAAGTAATTGGAAGGAGACTGGAGTCCAGGAGGAATGGGAGGAGTTGGTTACAAGAAAAAGAGAAACCAAGTAAAGATCGAAGAATGACACGAATCCAAGATACCACACTCCTTTTGGCCTTAAGAGTTTGGCTTTTATAGGCACCTAATATGGAGACTCTTCAAATATAGTTTCATTTTATAGCTGCTTTCTTTTTTCTTACTGTGAAAAGGACGGGGTATTACAGAAAATAGAAAAACAGGAGAGAGCAGGAGAACATTAACACAGTTAAGGCCAGTGCAACATCTGGGGGCCTGATGACTTAGATTCTTCAGGGTAAACAAGTAATGCCAATGAATTACATTCATGGCGAATGTGAAAATGTTTAATGCTTCTATGAGGCAGTGACAACATAATTGCATAGGAAAAGTCAAGATGTAACCTTTATATTTGTATTTAGAGCTTACTTTTCTTACCCTGTTCTCCAAAACGTACATTAAGCTAAGCTATTTTATGTTAGTTCTCAACCTCAGCTTTTTTATTTGGCAAACGCATCAGAAAATTCTATTTGGTTACTGGAGTTATCCCAAAGTGAAAAAATAGCATTTCCAGAAGGCCGGCATTCACTCCCATTCCTTTTTTCCATTTATATAACTCAATGGCGGCTTTGTTTTCTGACTGTTCACACACACAGAACACACACACAGCAACTGACGGAATGCCACCCAAATGTTGTTAGGACTCTAGATGTATGTATGGTAGGCAAAGAAAAATTCAGAATTAGCCCTTATTCTGATGACTTACTGTTTTGTTCAAGTACTCTGAAATTGATACCATCACACAAATATTTGAGAATAGACCTAGTTCGGCGGGTAGAAGGTGCTGCCTGCCTGGGTACTGGCAGTCCACTTCTGCAGAGATAGCCTGAGGCTAATTGTTATTGGAAACTGGGCTGGTTGCTGTCCTGCCACTTTGAAGAGGTGCTTAAAGAACCAGGAGGCCAGCATGGTGACTTCCCAAATCTCTTTCTGCTCCACCCTACCTCACAAATGTATTGTTTTATTTATTATTTATTTATTTTAGAGACAGAGCCTCATTCTGCTGCCCAGGCTGGAGTGCAGTGGTGCGATCACAGCTCACTGTAAACTTCAACTCCTGGGCTCTAGGGGATGCTCCTGCCTCAGCCTCCCCAGTAGCTGGGACTACAGATGTGTCCCACCATGCCCAGCTAATTTTTTTTATTTTTTGTAGAGATGAGGTCTTGCTATGTTGCCCAGGCTGGTCTCAAACTCCTGGGCTCAAGCAATCCTCCCACCTCAGCCTCCCAAAGCGCTGGGATTACAGGCCTGAGCCACCGTGCCTGGTTCCACAAATGTACTCTGTTTTAAGGGTTGCTGAGTCCAGTGAATTCAGAGCAAGATCATAAGAGACTTTTCTTTTTGTGAGATAAATCTAGATCTTTCTTCTTTAGTCTCAAAGAGTTCCAAATGTCTAATGTTAATGCCCAATAGGTTTAGAGGACAAAGATTAATACCTCTTTCAATTACTGTGAGAGCTTTCAATTCTACACAATATAAGCAATAGTCTTTTTAAAGAATTCTGTGCTTACTGTCAGGAAGAAATTTTCTAAACCCTTTAGCATTAATGTTAGAAGATTCTCTTCCCTACATTTTTACAAATTTAGTCAAGAGAACTACAAGTTTTTAAAATAACTGCTACTAAATGTACTCTGGGGCTCCCTATTACTTCCTTCTGCTGAAATAAAATACCAGGGCTTTCTGATTGTACCAAGAATGCAGCAATTCAAAAAGTCATGATTATCACCCCTGACAATACTTCCATAGTCTTCAGGACTACATTTCACACCAGCTTTTCATTTATAGGCAATGCATTTCATTGCAATGAAAACAAAGAGTTCAAGGGGCTGGACATGTAGGAAAAGATGGTCCAAGATCAGTATCAGTTCCTCGTTTTTCTAGAAGCATTCTTACACCAGGATGAAAGGAAGAAGAGAACTACTAAAATTTTTTTTCCAGATTTCTGATAAAGTAATCCCTGCCTCCCACTACACCCTTCCCATGAGTCACCTCACAGGAGTTGACTCATAGAGTGCTAATGTTAATGTTCACAGACCCTCATTAAATCGATGGCTCCAGATTGTGAATGATTACAATTTATCAATTTACGGGTAAGGAATTCTCAGTGTCTGAGTAGTAGATGGTAAAACACTTTCCTAACTGAGTAGTTAGGATTAATTACACCTCTGTTTCCTGCTTTTTATTCCAAAGTGACAATACTGCTTAGATGTGTCCAAGGAGATAAGATCCTCTGTAACCCAAGAGCAAACAGTGGAACAATGGTAAAAACAATTGAGAGGGTTTCAAATAGCAGCAGTGACGGATAAATTAGATGCTTGAGTCCATAGCTAAGCACAGCATTTTACCACAACTTAGCAATTAAAATGCTATCTACTCAGGGAACAGGACCAAGTTAAAGTCCTCTGTCTTCAGCAACGTCTATCAACCAGGATTCTTTCAGAATTACGTAAAAAAAGAAAATTCTCTACAATGATTCAAGGTAATGTAATTTGGGTGCTACATCCGGACTAGGGTTTGAACAAGTCGTGTTCAAATTCAAGCAACTCACTACTCTGTCTTTTCATCTCTTCCTACTGTGTACTTTGTGAACAGAGTTATTGCTGGCTTTCTGACCACACAATTCACATCAGCTGTTCAGACTGGATCGCAGAAATCCGGTTCTGATGAGCCTCCTATGACAAGGTCAATTGACAATAAGGAAGAACTCTCTTGCACAGTTAGGAAAACATGGCATTTACCACACAGAGATAAATGGATCACTTCACAGCTACTAGCAAGCTGTGAGAAGTTCATAGCCTGGCAAACATCATGGGTGCCTCTTGAGAAGAGTTAATTTTATATCTAAGGCAGATTCTAAAGAAAAGAAAACAAAAATGGATTGCGGGCAAGACTATCTAACTTGTGGGATTCAATGCAAAGTGAAAAAAAACATGGGTCCCCTTGCTCAAATAGTATGCTGACTTTCAAGATGACAGCAGGACTTAAACCAAGCTTGGACCCTTCTGAGCATGGGGCCCTGTACGACTGTGCAGGTTGCACACCCATGAAGCGGGCCCTGATTGCAGAGCACGTGGCTGGGCCCTTCCGCATATGAACACGTATGCATTCATTTTGCAAATATGTATTGAGCGCTGTCCATGTGTGATGGGAGGTTTCATTCATGGAGCATGGCGATTGGCATGGCAGCTCTTGAGTCAGATGGCCTAATTCTCACCTTAGCGCCACCATTAACTGCCTATGACTTCGAGCAAATTAGCTCATCTTGCAAACCCTGCACATCCTTATCCATAAAGGAGATAAACAGCAACCCATTTACCGGGCTGCTGGGAGAATTAACTAAGAAAACTCACATAAAGGACTTTGAATAGAGCCTGGCACAGAATATGAACTCAATAACGGCTACCTATAATTTTTAATTA